>PVLC010000476.1:101121-127676 GCA_004027655.1 Graphiurus murinus
GTGGCGCACGCTTGTAATCCCAGCATTCGGGAGGCTGAGACCGGAGGATCCGGGTTCGCGGCCAGCCTCAGCTACCTAGTGAGGCACTCTGCAACTTAGTGAGACTCGGTTTCAAAATAAAGAATAAAAAATAGGGCTGGGGGTATAGCTCGGAGGTAGAATGCCCCTGAGTTCAATCCCCAGTACCGCAAAAAAATAATAATAATAATAATAATGTCTACTGGAGTATGGTCATCTTTGCTCTGTATTAGTTGTCTACTTCTAGATAGCAGTAATGATTTTTTTTTTTTTTTTTTTTTTTTGCTGATTGTTACAGCTGGAAAACTGAATTTCATTTTTATCTTCTCCCATCTCTAGATCAACCACTCCCATTTCCTTCCCAGTCACTCCCAGTGACATGAAATATACTAATTACAGGTGAGGAGACAGAAAAGAGAAAAGGAGGAGGAGGAGGGTGGGAATTGAATCATTTAAACTAGTATTGTAAATAGGCAAAAAAAAAGTTAGGAAATAAAAAAGGAAGCCAGGTATGGTAGCACATGCCTATAATCCCATTACCTGGGAGACTAAGCCAGGAGGATTACAAGTTCAAGGCCAGCCTCAACAATTTAGCAAGGCCCTCAGCAATTTAGCAAGACCTTGTTTCAAAATAAAAAATAAAAATGGCTGGGGGTATAGTTGAGAGTTAGAAACTCTGTTTTCAATCCCCAGTACCACACACACACACACAAGCCCATATAATTGTCGTTCATTTTTTGAGAGAAGTTTAGCTACAGCAAGAAACAACTTCAAGTCATCTTTTTAAAAGAAGATTGTCAATCTTCTTTATAACACAAATCTGTTAGTTTTGTTTTCTTTTATTGTCATTTAAGATAACTAGAACATCAGTTTTCTAAACAATCACCACAAAGACTTCCAAAAGAAAGACAAAGGCCATAATCCCAGCCTAAATTTTTTACTGTCTTCCCATTTAAGTGTCACAACAGTAGCTTCCTTTGGAATAACTATTCTTCATTATTCTCCTGAGGAGCTGCCTGAGTGTCTGATTCTGAGTAATTATATATCATGCTTGCCTTTCCTTTCACACAATATGAAAATTTTTATTTTCTTATTCTCTATGGTAACTGCCGAGATACTTCAAGCCTGTTTCTTTTCTCTCTTGAGTACATATCTATTTTCCTAGGGGGCAAATCTGGGAATATATAAAAGTGGAGATGGTGTAAGCAGTTTAGGTTAACAGAAACAGATTTCAAGCTTCCTTTCTCAATATCCCCCCCAAGTCAGTTTGGTTTTCTCAAAACCTGTATACACTTTTATATCCTTGACTTTCCTTTTCTTAAGAGGAATGCCCCTCCCCCTCTTCCATTCTCAGACTTTTGATCCTCATTCGTCCTTGGCTGTCAGCTCCATATCCCCTACCATCAGGATGCTTTCTCTGACCATCCTGGCAGAATCTGGTGTTCCTTTCTCAGCTAAGGAGTAGTTGCCCACTCAATTTTTTAAAGAGAATGTGTGCAATGGCATTCAGTTTAATTAAAAAAAAAAAAAAAAAAAAAACGTCCTAGTTTCACACTTATACTATATCCAAGCTTTTCTTTTTCATTAGGTTACCACTTGGGTGGTGGCTATCTTCTGGTCTACTTCCTTTCCTGAAATTTAGCCACAAAGTAAATCTGATTTTCCTAGAATAGTAAAGAAGCCCAAGTAGCTGACTGAAAACACCAGTGTCTGGCAGACAACTCAGCCAGGAGGCATTCGGGTTCTTCTTCCCCTAGTCCTGTCCTTGGTTGGCTTTAGATATAGATCCCATAAGCATCCTCAGGGACAATAGACCACTGTCCCGATAAGTCTGCCCTGTGGCCTTGGAAAGGAGGAAGCCTGCTGGAGAAGGCTTCTAAGCCATGGCTGTGGGGCAGAGTTGACAGCTGACAGCCAGCTGAGCCAACCCAACAGCACTTTTCTACTTCCCTAGGACTATCTCCCAATGCTATCATGGTGGCCCAATTAGGTCAGACCTTTTGCTCAATGATTGTCTTCCAAGTAGATTTAGAAAATCATAATGTTCATCTATTTCTTTTTCTAGCAATAAAACATATTTATTCATGTAGAGATCTCTCTGGCTGGTGCTGATCCATATTTGTTAACACTCACAAAGTAGCTTGTTTATTTTCATTATCTCATTTCTTCCAACCCATAATAACTCCCTGGGGGTGGGGCAGCATCTGCTCCTACAAGAAAAATAGCTACAGATCTTCTCAGTTGGTCTTCTCTAGGCTTGAGACTCCAGGGAGATTAGCACTCTTCATTCTTTTGGATTCCCCAGATTTCTGCACAGAAATTTATGGAAAGGAGAATTGTAATACTGGGGTGTTAATTAGATATCAGAAACTTTTGAATTAAAAAAAAACTAGCCTAAGAAGAGGAGGAGGTGTTGAAGAAGGAAAAATGAGACTAGGCTATGTAGCTCAGTGGTATAGGGTATATACAGACGAGGGTATATAGCTCACTTGCCTACCTTGCTGGAGAACCCAGCACCAAAGGAGAAAAAATAAAATTTAGAAAATGTTTCAAAGGCCTTTAAAATCAGTACTAAATTATCTCCTCTGGGACTGAAAATACTATAAGTATTAAAATTTGTCTGCTTGCAAGTTTATTTACCGCTGAAGTACCAACACTGTGCTCTTCTAGATCGAGACAGCCTTTTTGGTTTCAAGCATTTAGATTTAGAGTTCAATTCACAGCTTATTAAAGTGTGGAAAGTGTTGATGTAATTCTCTAATGTTCTTGCAACTCTGTCCCAAAGCTCTGGAGCATGCATGCTATGTGGGCCAATTAATTTCCAAATTTCATAATGCATGTCAGCACCATAGACAAGTAGTACAGAAAAGTGTGATTCCCTTTCTGATGGTAAAACCACATTGGACATTTAACTAACATTCACTGAGGATTATTGAGGGTGGGAAGAGGGGTGGGGAATGGGATTAGGATGCAAATGATGGGAGGGGGAGAAAGGAAATTAACAAAATGCAACATAAGACCTGCTTTTAAAAAGTGTTCATAAGCCCAGTGAGGTGGAACATGCCTGTAATCACAGTTTTGGGGAGGCTGAGACAGGTTCATGGCTAGCCTCAGCTACTACTCAGTGAAGCCCTCTGCAACTTAGTGAGACCCTATTTCAAAATAAAGAATAAAAATAAGGGTAGGGGTGTAACTTGGATGTAGAATGCCCTTGGGTTCAATTCCCAGTACTGCAAAAAAAAAAAAAAAAAAAGAAAGAGAGAGATGGTGGTGGCACATATCTGTAATCTCTGTACTAGGGAGGCTGAGACAAGAGAATCACAGGTTCAAGGACAGCCTGAAAAAGAATAAAGAAAGAAGAGAAAAGATGGCCGCAGCCTCCAGTTTTAAAATTGCAGTCACTTTTTGATAAAGTTTGGTATCCAAGGTTTTGCTGTAGCATCCCAACTGAGGAGCTAGGATCAGTGGCCAATGTTTTTTTCCTAGTGTCTGTCATATTTCTCCTTCCCAATTAAAAAGTAGATAAACTTCAAGTGTAAAAACAGGTTTAACTGGCTACTGCTTAGTGTGTTTCACATGTAAAGAAGCTTTACAACTTGAAAGGTGGACACTGCGGAGAACAAGGGATCACAGTCAGTAGATGGAGTGCCCATCACTCAGAAGCCATAAGGCCTAGAGCACCTGCCCCTCACCTCTCTGAGCTTCAAAGGCAAGGAGGAAAGTTGTTTGTACACTAAGAGGGAAACAAAGGCCAGTGGGCGTTACTGTTGTTCTCTTCTGGGATGATGAAATGGGTTTCCCTTGTGCCCTTTCACCCAAAATCAAACATACAGTATAAAAACACCCAGAAAGAATACAAATGTCACTTCCTAATGAGGCCACCCCT
This sequence comes from Graphiurus murinus, assembly GCA_004027655.1. Taxonomy (NCBI): domain Eukaryota; kingdom Metazoa; phylum Chordata; class Mammalia; order Rodentia; family Gliridae; genus Graphiurus; species Graphiurus murinus. The sequence continues at coordinate 105,026 of PVLC010000476.1, forward strand.
CTGAACAGAGCTCTACACCATACTTCTACTTTGTCCCATAACTTCCTGCCACCCTCAGCTTTATGCAGGCTTGCTGGGACCCAGGCAAGGTCCTTTCTCTGGTCTTAGTACTCTAAACTAGTGTGCTGCTCCGCTCCCTAGAGTAACCTTATAGTATTACAGACTGCCCCTTTCATAGGCTGGGAACCCCCTGAAGACAGAGAGTAACTTAGTAAAGATGATTACTGAATGGATGGTGCAGATGCCAGCACATAAGCCGTAATTTCTGTGTACAAAGAGCAGAACTGTGACATACTACTGTGCATTTATGTGGTTTTCCCTACAATGCTGTCACTCTTGATGTGTTGTACCTTTATTAAGATATAACTTACATACTAAGTTCACGCATTTGGAATGTACAATTTGGTGGCTTTTAGAATGTTCAGAGTTAATCATTCACCAGCAAACTGCAGAATAAACTCATCATCCTAAGAAAGAAAAGACCACCCATTATTTCACTCCCCATTGACCTTTCCTCCTTTCCACCAGTTTACTTTCTTTTTTTTCCTTTGCTTCTGTATATGTGTAATTGCGCACCTGTGGGGTACCAGATAGGACACTGAATCCAGAGACATTCTATCCCTAGGAAACACCCCAATTCTCCGGCCTCTTTTGTTGTTGTACTGGGGATTGAACTCAAGGTCGTTTTACTTCTGAGCCACACCCCCAGCCTTATTTTATTTTTATTTTGAATCAGTCTCACTAAGCTGCTGAGAGACTCGATTTGCTGAGGCTGGCCTCCAACCTGCGATCTTCATGTATCAACTTCCCAGGCACTGGGATTACTGGCGTGCACCACCACGCCAGGTTCCTCTACTTTCTATCTCTAGATTTTTAATTGCTATGATTATTATTTTTGCTATACAGTACACATAGAAACATATTAGGACACATCCCTCCCTATGAGTTAAAAAAAAAAAAAATTCTACAGCTTTGGTTTGGCATAGAAGTACAGAATCAATCTCCAGCTAGCTCTATGACCTTGGACAGATCGTTTAACTGAATTTAGTTTCTTCCTGAGATGAAGAAGTTTAGACGTCAAGGGCACCTTCAAGCTAAAAAGCAAACAAGTAAGAACAAACAAAAACAAAGCCCCAAACCCTCTAGCTACAATTCTAATACTCCACCCTAGGTATCTTGTCCTTGGCGTCTCATCTAAATAAGATTTCACAGCAAGCTACCGTAGGCACTGCCCTCCCCGCAAGGGGCCCTGGATAAGCTGTTTTCTTTTTCTTTTCTTTTGGGTCGTCTATTTATTTCGAGGTTGGCACGCGAGCGGGAGTCGCTGCAGAGCTTCGGTGCCCGCAGGAAGCCTCGCCCAGCCCCGACCCCACCCTCGGGGCGCCCCTGGTGAGGGCCGTCCTGCGCGGGGCTGCGCGGAGGGCGGGCGAGGGCGGGGCGGGGGCGGGGCCAGCAGCCCCGGCAGCCAATCGGCGCGGCGGCGCGTCCCGGGGGTCCGCGGCTCGCCGGGCGCGCGGGGGGCGGGGCTCCACTTGACAGTGGCGGTCGCCGGGCAGCTGAGCCCGGCGCGGCGAGCGCGGAGGAGCGGCGCGCGGCGCGGGGAGCGCGATCGGCGCGGGAGGCTGCGGCGGCGCCCGGCCCGCACGGCTCCCGGCCCTGCCAAGTCGCCTCCGCCCGCGTCCGGGCGATGCTGCAGGTCCCCTCGGAAGCCGAGGTCCCGGCCTCTCCCTAAGGTACCGAGCAGCGCCAGCCCCTTGGCCGCGGGGAGGCTCAGCGCCCGGGCTGCGGCTTTGTGGAGTTCGGGGCTCCGGGGACCGGGCGCGGGGTCGGGAGCCGGTGGGTGGGGCCGGGCGGGGCCGAGCTGTCCGGCGGCGTTCCCTGGGAGGAAGAGGGTGGGGATCGAGGGAAGCGGGTGGGGTGGGAGGAGGAGGGCTGTCTCCGAGCGGCAGCTGACGGCATCCCCAAGCTCCATCCTCCTCCTGCCTCCATATGGTTTGAAAGAGATTTTGTTCCAGGAGAAAGTTTGATGCGGAGAGTTGAACTAGGCTTGATCGATGGTCCCCGAAGCCCACGCCTGTACAGAGAGGCAGCCCACCTGCCCTGTTGGTCGGTGCGCTGAATATGCGCGTGGGGACTGGGGATTGCACTTTTTGGCCACATTGGCATTCCTGACGCAGGACCTTCCGAGAGGAAATTCCTCTGTGGGAAGCCCCCTCAGGGACGAGGTTTTCTGGAAACAATACCCAAAGCCCCCACTTGTTGCTTTTGCTTGAAAACAATGCAGCAGGTAGTCACTGGCCCCATGTTCAGGGCAGAATAGTCTCTACCAAGACCTTCGCTTTAAGAACTTCAAAATTTTAAACTTACCTTAGCGTCTAATTAAAGACTCCTAAAGCCAGTGTGTTCCAGGTGCCAGTGATTATTTCTGTTGATTGTTTAAAATGTTGTTGCCACTTGATTTCAATTGGCTTTTTCTGAGTTTGTTGACAGGTGCTGTGGATCGCAGGGAAGTGGGTAGGTTATAGCTTACAGTTAGGGTGAGAGATAGGAACAAAAATACAGAACATGTGTACCCAACTTGAAGGTAGGCAAAAGTTTCAGCCTTCAAAGTAATGGATTAGGTGAGGATCCTTTGCTGAATAAGACTTCCTTTAATGCAGAGGAATAATGATTAGAGTGAGAATTGAGTTTTACCGGAGGAGACTATAGAAACATATCAATCAAAAAGTGAATCAAGGTAGAGTTGGTAACATGTAGATACCATATGGTCTTGCAATTAGCAGATCTCAACAAATATGTTGAATTTACTTAATGATTGATACCTTTTTGATCACGCATGTGGATTTTTGCATTTAATTTTTTCTCATCAAGCTGCATTCATACCATAAGACAACTTTATGATATCTTTGAAACACCAAGGCCATTTTGCTTTGATCGGTGTTATTTACCCCTCTACACCAGAAAACATTATCTATTTAAAAACACACTTAAGGCAGTTTTCTTAGTGAAGGGTCAATATGGTCCATACATTGAGCACATTCCATGTGCCAGACACATTACTGGGTGTCTTTTATATATTACTACTTAAATGCTCATGAATTAAATTCTCCTACTTTAATGAGAATGTAATTACTTTCCTGGAGTTTATGTGATCTCCCTCAAGACTATACAGTTCGATGTGATAGTGGTAGGATTTGAACCTAGGTCTGTTTGACTCCCTGAGGATGCTCTTGATCACTGTTCTATGCTATCTCCCAGCTCTTCTGGAGGGAGAGTTACCCTGTTATAATATAGTAGAGAATCCAAATATGGCAACATGTGCTATCAAGGGTCTGGTGCATCAGATCACTTTATAGAAATCTCTCTCCTGGAACCTGCCATTTTGTGCACATGCTCTGAAGGGTAACATCAAAGCCTCCCCAGGCCGCCTCCTGCTCCATCTTGGTAAGTTAGATGGCAACCTCCGGCCATGGAAACCCCTTACTCTTCCGGATAAGTCAGTTCCAGAAGACCACGTGGTTCCCTCCTTGGCACATAAGGAGCAGTCTCTACCCAGTCATGCACATGCAGTTTTAGCTTTGCACATAGAACTACACCCGGTTGGCAGCAACACATCCCCTGCAGTGTGCACACTGGCACACATGTCCTCTTGTACCAACTGTCAGAGAATTCCTGACACAGGCCGGCCTACTTAAAAGGAACAAGCGAAATGAAATTGTTAGGAAAAGAGGTCTTAGTCCAGGGAATCCTTGCATTCTCCTGACCAGAAAGGGAACTGATGTAGGCCCCCAGGAGCAGAAACCTGGCCTTTTCCATAGTGAGGAAAGCCACCATGTCTGTGGTATAGCCTGTTTTCAACACTTTTGAAATATCTGTTGGCCCGGGAGAAACCCTTTTACCTGTTGTCTTGGTGATGGATGGTGGCCACATACCTATTCCCGATTTGATAATCGCTTTTACACTAAGGCAGTTATCGCTCAACTGAACAGCATCAAAACCTGATGTCACAATTATGACACAGTAAGTTTTGAAGTGGTGCCTAAAAACTATTGTCTATTATAGTCTACAGCCATTGTTTTATTATTTCTTTCCCAGGGGTATGTGTATGGAATAGGATGGGGGTATTCTCTTCCTTGGTATGGTTTTCAACTCTCTCTGGCTCCAAAATGATTTGCAATACTAAGCTTAAAAGGAAATTTAAAAAATTTAAGCTGTGACCATATGCTGCCTGGAAACATAGCCTCAGAGTTGGCGTTTTACTCCTGTTACTCTAGTGCTGAAAATCTCAAAGTCCCGTATGCATGCTTTGGGATTTTAAATGGACCCTCTTATCTAATTATTTCACTCCATCCTCTGTAGCAGTAGTCAGGTTTGAGTTTAGAATAGAGCCCCAGTACCTCCGCTCTATTATCTCTAAACTGCCAGAAACCTAGAGCAACACCTATTAAAGTGGGGCAAGTAGAACATGAGGTTTGCTCATGATCACACTCTGACCCCTGATGGAAGATGTGCCAAAAACATTGTTGGAGTAAGAGTAACCAGACTTCTTTAAGTGACTAATGATCTGCAAAATTATACCAAATTATTGAGGCTGTTCAGTTGGCTTCACATTGTGCATGTGCAAGCTCTTCAGGAACAAACTTACACTTTGAATTCTCCATTTCAAAAACTTGTGTTAACCAGCAACCCATATTGTTTTCCATATTTCATCAAATCTAAAATACCATCAACTGCAAGAGATAGCAGTGTGTGTGTGTTACTAGGGATTGAACCCAGGGGCATTCTACCTCTGAGCTACATCCCCAGCCCTATTTTAGTTTTATTTTGAAACAGAGTCTCTCTAGGTTTATGAAAGTCTTACTACTTTCTGAGGCTGTCCTTGAAGCTGCAATCCTCCTCTCTTAGCCTTCCAAGTACTGGAATTACAGATATTTGCCATCATACCTAGCTGACATAGCATTATTTTTATGCCATATGAAAAGAAAGAGAAAATCTTGCCAATTTTATTATGACATACAATTTTCTGTGTGCGTGTGGTGCGGTACTGGGCATTATACCCAGGGGCACTCAACCACTAAGCTATACCCTCAACCTTACTTATTCATTTATTTTTGTGGTACTGGGGATTGAACTTGGGGTGTTCTACCTCTGATCTATACCACCAGCCATATATATATATATATATATATATATATATATATATATATATATATATATTTTTTTTTTTTTTTTTTTTTTTTTTTTTTTTTTTTTTTTTTTTTTTTTTTTTTTTTTTTTTTTTTTTTTTTTTTTTTTTTTTTTTAACTGGACCTCACTAAGTTGTGGAGGCTTGCTTGAACCTGTGATCTTCCTGTGTCAGCCTCCCAAGTATAGAAATTATAGGTATGTTCCACCCTGCCTGGCCTTTTTTTATTTTGAGAAGGACCTTGCTAAATTACCAGGCTATCCTCAAATTTGCTATCCATAGTCCTGGCTCAGCCTCCCAAGTAGCCAGGATTATAGGTATGCGCCACTGTGCCTGGCATAACAAACCACTTTAACACTGGTCTTCCATGACACTGCATGAATAGTGTCTCATAGATTTCATGTTTCCTTCATTTCTTCCATGGATTTTTGGCACTCTTTCCTGCCATTATATTTGGTATCCTTGCATGGATTGTGATAGACTATGCATGTGTGTGGATCTCAGCAATAGACTCTGACATGGCTTCATCAATCTGTGTCTTTCTTTAATCTGAAAAAATATTTGGATCTTAACTTTTGCAAGGCATTATGGAGATGCCAATCAAAGGTAAATGTTTCCTTTAGTAATGTTTATACCCCATTGCTCTGTTTTGGTGCTTTCATGCATATACAGTTACATCTCCTTACAGTGCCAAGTCATATTTTAATCTTTCTGAAAACAATTTAAATGGCAATTAAGTAGAACATGTATAGGGCCAGAAAGGACCAATAACTTAGTAGAAGTGAAAGCAAAATGAATAGCTGTGAGTGAGTTTATGCACATGTAGGAAGATGACATTTGTGCCATAGCTATGGCCATACTATTATAAACTTTAATATACTGTCAATATTAAGATATACCCTGACTTGAGGGATGTTAAAAGTGTGGGAAAGACATTATCAATGAAGTCTGCTCATCTGTGCCAACTTTGTCTTATGAACTCTAACCTGCCTACTTTCTTGCATGTAGTCATCCATCTATCCATCCATTCATATAGCCATATGTTTTGTTAGCCTGTAAGTTCCAAGAAGACATGAATTTTTTGGGTTTTGTTTTCTACTATATGCCAACCACTTAGGACAGTCTGTGTTATTAAGTAACACAGTACACCTCAATAATTATCATTAGAATGAGTGAATGAATGTCCTCTTATGTAAGATAAAAAGACACATTGAGTTGTTCACTACTCTCCTACTCATTAGAACACAGTTTTAAAATTATGACATTGACAGGAATACCAAACATAGAAAGGGGGGGACAGGCCAATCTTAAGTTCTTGATTTGATTTACAGAGCCCTATTCAAAATAGTTGATACAAAACTAGTTCAGGGCAGAAGAAATTCCATTGTAGTCTTACTGACTTTTTACTACTGAAGGAATTTGTAACAACTTGTAGCTTGGTTATTTCATATGATCCAAAATCATTACTTGCATGAACTCTGTGTTTAGTCCAATTTCATGTGCTTACCCTATTACACACTTAACAAGCAGCAGAATGAACAGGGAAAATGCCTTCTCTTCTAGGAAGGCCCTCTAATATCCAACCCCAAGAAGATACACCTACTGAAAAGCCTGGCTTTATAGTCACCTTTTTTTTTTTTTTTTTTTTTTTGATGCTAAGGATTGAGCCCAGGGGCATTCCACCTCTGAGCTACATCCCCAGTCCTATTTCATTTTTATTTTGAAACAGGGTCTCACTAAGTTGCTGAGGGTCTTGCTAAGTTGCAGAGGCTGGTCTGGGACCTATAATCCTCCTTTCTCAGTCTCTGAAGTACTGGGATTACAGTCATGTACCACCATGCCTGACTACAGCTCTCTCCTTTTTTTTTTTGCCGTACTGGGGATTGAACTCAGGGGCATTCTACCTCCGAGCTACACCCCCCAGCCCTATTTTTTATTCTTTATTTTGAAACTGAGTTTCACTAAGTTGCGGAGTGTCTCACTAGGTAGCTGAGGCTGGCCATGAACCCGGATCCTCCGGTCTCAGCCTCCTGAATGCTGGGATAACAAGCGTGTGCCACCATGCCCAGCTTACTGCTCTCTTTTGAATGCCAAAAAGGGCCATATTTACATTTTGACATGTTGCAAAGAAAAATACAGAAATAAAAACAAAGTCTGTGGGACAGTCCATCTCTCCACCTTTCAGTACCTTTGCTTCCTCATTGCTGCCCCATAAGCAGATTGCTCCTGTAGACCAGGCACAGAGAAGCTGGGTAAAGATGTCAACAGAAGGAGTGGCAAGGAAACTGGCTTCGCAGCCAGCTCAGAAGCAGTCCCAGACTTGAATCCTATATGAATTAGCATTGCCCAAATAACCTCATGGCCCATGACTGTAGCAGCTAGACCTACAAAGACACCTAGCTTCTGGTCCAGTGAAACATGGGCCCTCTAAACACTTGTCTAACAGCTCAAGGCCACCAGTGGGTTTCTAAGGTGTGTTCAGTTGGCCAGCTTTGGGGAGGATGAGTGATATGGGCTGAGTCATTACTGCATATCCCCAACCACAAGTGACACAGTTAGACATGGTGATGTTGCTGTGAAGGAACATGGCCAACAGACCAGACCTGGCTCTTTGATACAGTCGAAAACAATTATTGAGTCTTTTTGTTTATACACAGATAGAATTTATATATAATTGCTTGTATTAAGTATTGTTAGCATGAGCCAGTCAGTTAATATAAATGACAAAAAAAAAAAAAGTTTAAGACCTGTTTACTGAACACAGAAGGTGGGATAAAAAAAGACCAGTTCTGTAATTATGTGGGGTATTCTAATGGTACCCTGAATTTGTTTTAATCTGGTATGGTAAGACACACAGACACAAAAATTACTGTCACAAGGAAGAGGTCTCTTATGCTCTCATTTCCATAGAAGGAAGAGGCCTGGCACACACATTTGCCTCACTCAGAGGCTATGTGGGGAGCCCCAGGGTCTGTCAGGGGTAGAAGGAGCAGGGGGAATGTGGGGTTAGCCTTTATTATCGTTTCTATGGGAGGCAACAAGAGAGGCAGAGTAAAGCAGGTTTAGGATTAGCTAGTTTGACTAATTTCTACAGGCTCTGGGACAGAGGGACTGTTACTAATTGTCCAGTCCCTGGTCCTCAGGTGATTAGGAGAGGGAATCGTAGCCTAATGTAAGAGTTGTGGAGTGGGTTCTACATTGATTGGTTTGCATTTGGAGAGATGCTTGCAGGTGAATTCTTACCATCTTCAGGCACTGGCCAGCCCTAGAAGGGGCAGTCCCTCCAAATCAGCAATTCTACAACAGGTCAGAACATCAGAATGCAGAAAACAAAACTCGTGATTAATATATGGAGATTTTTAGGATTAATGATCAAGTAATGAATTAGGCCCTGGACACATGGAGTATTTGGTCAAAGGAATGGAAACACCTAGCTCGGGGTCTGACATGTGTACTCATTGGTAAACATTAATTAAATCTGAGTCATGGTGCCAGATGGCCCAGCCATGCTAATGTTCAGTCCTTGGTGGAGATGGTAGTCAGGCATGCAGTGTTTATATTGGGAAAAAGAAAAATAAACCCATGCATTTTATAAGGGATCCCCAGATGACTGGTAGACTACCCAGAATGAAAAGGAGGTAAAACTCTTAAGCCTTTTAAAGCAGTAGTCAATGCTGAGCAGATACATCTTTAGTTATAAGATCATAAAATCTACAAAGGAATCATATGTTGGGGATACCTCCGTATATACCATGCACTTGGACTATCAGTAAAAGTCAGTTGTATGGAAGTTACATGGAACTTTTAAGAAGGGTGTTTCTGCCAGGCGTGGTGGTGCACGCTTGTAATCCCAGCATTTGGTAGGCTGAGACTGGAGGATCCGGGTTCACAGTCAGCCTCAATGACTTCGTGAGGCTCTCCACAACTTAGTGAGACCCTGTTTCAAAATAAAGAATAAAAAACTAGGGCTGGGGTTGTATCTCGGAGGTAGAATGCCCCCCAGTTTCTATCCCCAGTACTGCAAAAAAAAAAAAAAAAAAAAAAAAGAAGGATATTTCTTGCTAGGTATAATGGCACACACCTGTAATCCCAGTACTTGGAGGCTAAGATAGGGGATTGAAGGTTCGAGGCCGGCCTACCTTAGCAAGGCTCTCAGCAACCTAGTGAGACCCTGTTTCAAAACAAAAAATAAAAAGTTCTGGGAGTATGGCTTGGAGCTACAATGCCCCTGGAATACACACACACACCCACACACCCAAGAAGGGTGTTTGCTAGAGTAAAATTGGAAGTGCAAAATGAATTGTATGCTACAGATTCTGTGCTTAGGAGTAGGCTTCTGAATGTTATTCAGAATAGACATTCTTTTTCTCTTGACTAGATGTCAGTATTAATCAGATGATCAGGTTATATACATATATATGTATATATACACTGTAATGGATATACGTGTGTGTGTGTGTATTAATGGCACTGGAGAAAGTTCTAGGAAGACAGTAGAATATGTGGTGGTGCAAGCCAAGAAGCAGAATGATGGAAGGTGGCAGTGAATGTTGGACTTACTGCTAAGTAAACCAAATGCCATGTTGCCATGGTCTACCTCCTGACTTTCCTTGATGTGGTTGGTTAATGATTATAGCACCTGTACAGCCCAGTGGCTTTTCCATACAATCTTGACCACACCCATTAAGAAACAATGAAAAAATCACAAAGAACAGACCAATCTAATGCTGGAGGGGGCACTTTCTTCACAGTGAAAACTCTGAGATTGCCCCACTTGCACAATGTAGAAGCTCATCTCTGTGGATGGGAGTTGTCTGTGTGTCTTCAGGATCACAGCTGGTCCCCCATCATCTTCCCAGACCCACAGCGTGGCCTTTAAAGTGGTGGTATTTGCCTACTGGCGATGAAAGTGTGGGCTCCTGTGGCTGCCCTGGGTTCTGTGTGGTCAGGACAGTCCTTGGGATTACCCACACCAGTGAAGTGTGTCTCTTAACCAGACAGGCCTTTTTAGTCCAAGCTCTAATTCATACGTGAATTAGGCCCATGTAAAAAGGAAGTACTCAGACAAATGTGATAATATGCAGAAGTACTAACAAGTCCATGGCTTTCAGGAGCCTTTTTTCTATGCTGATTCTTATAAGTAAGACCTCATGATGATTGGGGAGGGGAGAGAGGGGGCAGCTTTCCTGGAGCTGTTTTAAGTATTTGCATTCTATTTTAGCTTTAATCTTTATGACTTTGAATTGCACACATTTGGAGGTGGGGTGGGAAGAGGCACACCCCGCTTATGTCTTAGCAAAGTGCCTGCCAATGGCAGTATCTTAATAAATACTAATTGAATCAAAAAATGTTGGTTGACTGGTTAACAAAGAAATTCCCAACCTGCTTTGGTTCAAAGATTCTTATTATGAATAAAAGTCCCCACAAGTACTTTATGGTATGATAGTTAGATCATCTAGAATAAAGAATCAAGAACATAAAAACTGCTTTTTTGAACAAAGAGAAGTCACAAATATAAACTTGCCTTAAATATCTCTTATAAATGAGTGTTATTAAAATTTTATGCTTTGGATCAAAAAGCAGATGACTAAAAAGAATAGTGTAAGACTTCCAAATTTTGACTGTCTAAATTATTTAGCAAAATTAACTTAAGATGAACAAATAAGTAATAAGACCTCGAAGAAAGGGTCAATTAATAAAACTTGCTAGAAAAAAGTCACAGTTTGAAGAAGAGAAAACAGTAAGAATAGCAATAACATATCTTGGTCATAACCGAATATTGTAATAAATTTTAGATAGATTGTAGTCTTAAATGCTGGGAGGAAAAGAATGAAAACAAAGTCATGTATTTATCCTAGGCATGGAGGGAATTAAGATTTTTCTGAATATTCATGACATCTCATAAAAGACAGATATGTGGGAATAAAGGAAACTTTAATAAAAATAGTGAAACATAATAAAATAGTTCTAAAGGTCAAGTGACAAAAAGAGAAAGAACATGGGTGATGAGCATTATTTAAGGAACTGACATTAGTGTAAGACATGGCATGGATACTTAGAATCCAGCCCATGGCGATGGAGGGACTGAAGCAGACGCCTGGGACATGGAAACACAAATGTTAGATCATCACACACAATAGGTCCAGAGCATAAAACACAAACCCGAATCATGTCTCTTACAGTTGTAGTTTGTTCATTGACAAAAATCAAAAAAGTTAGAATTCCCTGTCCATTGACTGCTTTTTCATTTGTTGAACTAGTGAAACAAAAATAACAGTAATAACCCTGCACCACCATTAAGCAAGGTAAATTGTCAGCCCTTCCTTCAGAAGTCACTTGAGACAGAATTACATATCAGGATTTTCTTCTTTTACTTCCATGGCTCTCCAGATAGTAAAAACAACTTCAGCAACAGACTTTAGTCTGGACGCGTATCATCTATACTACTGGTATGTTGGACAGTGAGTTTCCTTTAGTGGTATCTTTTAAAACAGTACTGAGAGTTTTGAAGTTTGGTCTCAATCCCCAAGAAATGTCTACTTCCATGTTGCTTCTCCCCCTACCCCTGGTTGGAAATGGAGAACGACTTCATGACCATCATAATTATCACAATAGAGGCTGGAAGTGGGGAGAGCCAGGGCTACATTAAACAGGAAGCTCATCCCATCCACAAGTTCCACAGTGTTGAATTCATCCAGCTTCAAATTGAAAATACTGGGGGGGGGTTGCATTTGTACTGAATATGTACTTTTTTCCTTTCTATTATTCCATAAACAATACAATATAGAAAATATTTACATTGCATTCAATATTGTAAGTAATCTAGAAAGTATGTGGAAAGATGTGCATAGATTCTATGCAAATACTACACCACTTTATATAAAGCACTTGAGAATCTGGTCCTGGAACCAATCCCTGGGGGCAATGGTAGTGGATATATTTTTAGAATAGAAAGATCTTTGATTCTAATTGATCTGTGAGAAGGGATCAATCAATGGCTGCTGAAGGCTGTATGGTTAATATCACCCTAAGGACTTTACATTCTCTCTCCTTATATCATTTAATCCCTCAGAGCCAGGTGTGGTGGTGCACATGTTAATCCCAGTACTTGGGAGGCTGAGACAGGAGGATCCAGGTTTGAGGCTATTGCACAGGAACTTAACAAGCTCAATTCAAAAAAATGTATAGAAATGTCTGGGGGTATAGCTCAGTGATACAACATCCCTGGATTTAATCCCCAGTATCATATGTGCACCCTCATACACACACATACACTTTTATTGATGCATTATAATTATATGTCCTAGTGAGATTCAAAGTGATAAAACATACATACACACATCATTTGGTTTTTTTCCCTGTGCATCCCACCCTACTGCCCCCTCCTCCCTCCCTGGACATGTTAGATTGGTAGTGATACCTTCATATACAGACATAACCTTATTTGAAGGGTTCTTTGAGCCTTTTTCCTCTCTCCCTCCCTCCCCTATCCCCTTCCATTATTACTGGTCTCACTCCTCATTTAACTGAAGTCCCTTTTGTTTCCTGTTTTCTTTCTAGTTTCCACATAGGAGAGAAAACATACAAACCTTCACTTTCAGAAGCTGACTGACCTCACTTAGCATAATGTTCTCTAGTTCCATCCATTTTTATGCACATGACATGATTTTTTTTTATGGCCAAGTAAAATTCCATTGTGTGTGTACACAACATTTTCTTCATTCATCTGTTGACAGACACCTAGGTTGGTTCCGTAATTTGACTGTTGTGAATTGTGCTGCCATAAACATGAGTATGCAAGTCTCACTATATACTCTGACTTTACTTCTTATAGAAAGATATGGAGAAGTGGTATAGGTGGGTCCTACAGTGGTTCCATTCCTAGTCTTTTGAGGAACTTCCATACTGATCTCCATAGTGGTTGCACTAATTTACAATACCACCAATAGTGTGTAAGGGTTCCTATTCCCCCACATCCTCACCAGCATTTATGATTGTATTCTTGATGGGGCCACTCATGTATACTAAGCAGATTTGTTACAAGTTTTCAAGATAATTGTATGAAGTATCTATGGTACTAATGGTATAATTGTTATTGCTACTTTATTGCATTTGGAAATAACAGTTATGTAACAGACTGGTGAAAGCTTCAGATATATTATTGTTCTGATTCTGCTCAGCCCAGTCTACTACTATGACAAGCCCCCCCCACACACACACATCTATTAGATCTTCACCCCTGCACATCTGCAGAGCCTTCTTACCAGCTTCTACAAGTCCAGTGTAAAACTCTGTCTCCTTCACTGAGACCTGTCTTTTATTCCTTACAAGGAGTGACTAGTTGAGTGGGAAGGAGAAGTAGAAAGGGAGGCACTTTGAAGGGGGGATGGAGCAATGCTATTTTCTGCAGGAGGCTGCACCCACTCAGAGGAGCAGCAGAATTAAACTACCAAAAGGAGAACAGAAGGAAAGTTTCCACTCAATACTCTGGCGCCAGAATTGGGGAACTATCTTCTTTATTTGCAATCCTTTCAGCCTTGGATATGTTATCTTTTCAAATGGGGGGAGGGGAACAGACAACCTCTAGTGTACTATGGAAGCACTGATAAAATAGAAAGAGTGTATTTAGTATAGCATCTCAAGTAGTTAGCAAAACTTAAGCATTCTTGCAAATACAATATTGCCAGTCAAGTCTACATTGTATCCCCCTAGCCTCTCAAAAAAAAAAAAAAAAATCTTGGGACAGATATTTGGGAGTTTTTAGAAATCAGTTATCAAATTGTTCTTTATTTCCAGGAGTCCAACAACCGTAGTTATGTGACACATGACTAACACATTTAAGAATGCATGTTTAAAAAATATTTTATTAGTGCAATAATATATCATGGTGGGGTTCAATGTAATTTTTAAAAAAATACATGCAAACAGTTCTTTGTGTATTTCCCTCTACAAACTGAGAGCTGGGGTGTGGCTCAGTGGCAGAGTGCTTGTCTATTATGCATGAAGCCCTGGGTTTGATCCCCAGGACCACAAAAATAAGTAAAATGGATACAGTTTAAATGTTAATACATATAAAATGCTTTTATTATGTAAGTAATGTGTGTTCAATGAAAACTTTGCCTAAATTTCTACCTAAAGATTTAGATAAGCAAATAGAATAAAATAAGAACCGTAATCTCATCTCCTAAATACAATTTCTGTTTGCATTTTTTCTTATTTCTTCCCAGATTTCTTTTTTAATATATAGATATATTGCTTATAAAACAGAATAACTTAATATACTCTTATAAGCTGCTTTTTTCGCATAGCAAATCTATCTCAAGTATCTTTCCATGATAGTAAATAATTACATAGATTTTAAAAATTTTAGACAGTCCAAAGTTGTCAGAGATTTGTTCTTGTGACACTGTAAAAGCCAGCTCTCAGCCACAGGGCTGCTATGACTGCATTAATCTCTATACAGGACATCCCCTCTGCCTCACAGTTTTCAAGCTGTCTGCTAAAAGAGAGCTCCACATCAAGACTTCTGCCTCTTCCTGAATTATTATCCTCAGCCTCCCACTATCTCCATGGTCTTTGCAGGGTCTAAGAGTTATTCTAGTGGTTCTGACACACAAGTACAAATGAGCTTTTTCTGCTGTGCATCTTTTGATAGTTGAATGTTGGAAGACACAACCCTGCCAACTGGCCTCTTAAAACCAAGCCCATCTGCTTATAAAAACTGCCATTCAGGATTCTGACACTCTCCCCATCTTATAATTTCCATTTCTACAGCTGTCTGTCAATTATCGCTTCTCCTGGGAGCCAAGATGCCAAAGATAATTGAAACCCACAGATAATAACCAAACTTCATGATAGTTTAAATCTCCTCATCAATCTTTCAACGGAAGCTGCTCACAAATGGACCAGTTTGAGTTTTTCCTTTTATTTCCCCCCTGATGAGCCCCTGATTCAGAGCCAAATGAGGTAACCAAAATTTGGTTGCCTGAGAGATATACAGAAGCATCCTGCTTTGACTTTATTAGTCTCTGAAAGTCCCAGGGACTGCTCTGTGGGTGAAGAGAACTAAGAACATGTGTGTCTCACCAGTAGACTCAGATGCTATTCTTACTTGGTTCTTTGTCCCGATACTTTACCCACAAGTACATGTTTTGCTTTTTGCCACCACGATTCTCCTAAGCACACTAATGCTCTTCAAGTGTGCTCCAACTAATCCCAATACTTGGGAGTCTAAGACAGGAGGATTGCAGGTTCAAGGCCAGTGCACAGTAACTTAGGCCCTGTTTCAAAAATAAAACATAAAATAGGGCTGGGAGTGCAGCTGAGAGGTGGAACACCCCTGGATTCAATCCTCAGTTACACACACACACACGTTTCAACAAATTGGTATCCTTTTGCTTTAAGAGTAATGTGACTTTCTTACCCCCATTCTGTCCCCCATCATACCCCAACATCCCAGCAAAACAAATCAGAACAAAAGATACATGTATACTGTGTGTATATCTATATAATGCATACAGATTTTGAAATAAGTGAAAGTCATCCTTCTCACATTATTTTCATTCTCTAACTTCCCTGTTGAGCACCGGGCCTTGAACTCGCTGGACACCGAACGTGGCCATGCAACAGGTCACCCTCCATCCCTTCCAGGCTGACACAGGCAGATGCTTCACCTCTGAACCCTCTCTCTCTTCTCCCCATCTTCCCTCATCTTGAAGCCAAGGTTTCTAGATTCACTGTTCTTTCTCTTCTCCCTTTCTTACGTTTCTACCATGCCTCTCCCTGCCCCACTGACATCCTAATCAGACAGATGCGTCTACAAGAACAAACTTTTAAGACTGTGCTGTTTTCTGTGACCATCAGAACTGTTTCCTAAAACAGCACTACCTATTTAAAAGATGTAAAGGAAGCCTTTTGGCCCTTTGACTTTCAGGGCACTCTTGCAGCTAATTGGGTGGCAACTGGAAGAGAGGGTCCCTGCCCTCTAGTTGCATCATGGACGTGAAGACGGACCATTTTGACTGAGGCCCCACAAAGCACTTAGTCCTGTGTGTTCTCCCAGCCTTTGCTTTCTAAGTGGCTGATTCCTCAGCGGAGGTGGTGATTCAGACCCATGGGACTGCTCCAGCCAATTTGAACAAGCTATCAATGACATTAAAAGCCTTCCCAGACACTGCCACTGGCCAGCGCTTACCGACTAGTGCAAATTGGATAAGTGCCTTCTGGTGTTTTCAGTTTCTCCTGTATTTGTTAAACAGTTGGGATATTTATCAGAAATGTCAGTTGAACACAAATACATTATAGTAGGCACTTTTTATTGTATTTTTAACTGAAACTCTAGAACTCATTTTCTTACTGGATTATGTCCTTTGCACTGGAAAAGAATACTTGGAGTGTTGAAAAGAAATTGTATGTGAATTACCCCCAGGTAGTAGGAGACCGTCAAAGCTGGCACAGCCTCCTAAGCCTCCAGCCAGGGCTGAGCACTGAAGACTGCTGATCAAGAAGCAGAGAGCAGGAGCTGGATCTGTGCCTTTCTCCTACCTCCCACCAACAAAATGCCCCAGACCTATAGCCTCAGCAGGGGCTGACACCAGCTGGACCCTAAATTCAAAAACAAGAAACATAACTGAAAGCCAACAAGGGACCTGGGGAAAATGGCTATGACACTATTGATCTCATCTGGATTTTTTTTTCTAATATACTTTTATTGGTGCATTGTAATTATACATCATAATGAGGTTCCAAGTGATAAGAACACACGTGCACCCAGCTCATGCTGTGTTTCCCTTCAGATCCCACGCCATTAGCCCTCCTTCCCGGTATATGTGATTGAGATTGGCATTGATCATTCCCTGTTCGTACATAGATTTTTTGGACTGTTTCCTTCATCAAGATTTCATCTGGATTCTGACGACATTCAGGACATTGGTGATCGCTTCCTTGACATCTGTTGAAACATGGGCAAAACGGTTTTTCTTCCCTAACCACCTCCCCCAAAGAAATTCTTTATCTTTGATAAGGGTCTCAAAGGAATCCATGACTACAAAGTATATAAGCACCACAGTTGTAGTTCTTCTCTTTAAACTAGCCTCTTCTTTGCTGACTCAACTTAAGTCTGAAAGGGAACAAGTTTGAGATTACATTCCAAGTCCCCAAGTTCAGCAACTGACCCAAACCCTTTAACTTGCTAGCATCCAGTGAATCCAAGAAATCACAAAATTAGAGGGAGGTTGATGCTATCCACTCCCAACATGGTGTAAAGGCTATGGGAAGATGCTGAATGTATGGTGAGATGGGGTTGGCACCTACCTTTCATGAATTGATCTTCATTATTTTGGCTTAAGTGGACATAAATTCCCACAACTTTGGCCATAGCTCTGAATAGCTAGTTTAAATATACCTTCCAACTTTTAATATTCTAAAATATATCAGCATAGTAATTTTTTTTTAAAAGTGTGTGTGTACGCTGGATCATAGCTGTAGTGAGAATTGATTATATTCTGTTTTGCTTTCTGCTCAAGATATGTGTTCCCCAAGAGTGTTGATACTAAGCTCAGTATAGTGGGGCACACACATAATCTTACCTACTTGGGAAGCTAAGGCAGGAAGATTGCAAGTTGGAGGCCAGTCTGGGTGACTTAGCAAGACTCTGTCTCAAAACAAAATTTAAAAAAGGGATGGAGATATAGCTTCATGATAGAGCATTTGCCTAACATGTGCAAGGCCCTGGATTTTTAATCCTTAGCACTGCCACCAAAAAAAAAGGAATAATGATATTGGACACTTAGATGACGTAAACAAATGAAATGGAATCTCCTTTTTAAAACAATTTTATGGGCACATATTAATTGTATAAAACAGTGGGATTTATTGTGGTATATTCATGTGTACAAAACATAATTTGATCAATTTCTCTCCCGTTTCCTCTGCTTACCCTCCTCTCCCTCTTACTCCCCTGATCCTTTTCCTCTGATGGCCTCCGCCTTCTATTTTCATGAGATTCCTCCTCCCCTTTTCTCTCTTTTTCCCTTTTTCTTTCTAGTTTCCATATTTGAGAAAATACATGACAGGTTTTTTTCTTAGTCAGACTTATTTCACTTAAAATGATGCTCTCCACTTCCATCAATTTTCCTGCAAATGTTGTAATTTCATTCTTCATGGATGAATAAAACACCATTGTGTATCTATACCACATTTTCTTTATCAGTCATCTGTTGAAAGACACCTAGGTTGGTTCGATAACTTGGCTATTATGAATTGTGCTGTTATAAGCATGAGTATTCATGTATCACTATAGTATGCTGATAAATACCGAGGAGTATGTAGCTGGGCCATATGGTGTTTTGTTTTGGTTTGTTTTTTTTTTTGTGCTGGGGATTGGTCCCAGGGGTATTCTACCTCCAAGCTACACTTCCCTCAGCACCCTATTTTGTTTCATTTGGAACAGGGTCTTGCTAAGTTGCTAAGAACCTTTCTGAGTTGCTGAGGCTGACTTTGAACTTGTAATCCTCCTGTCTCAGCCTCCCAAGTACTGGGGTTACAAGCATCTGCCACAATGCCCAGCTTAAGTACTGTACTGAGTAGGAGAAGTGAGAGTGGACACTTTATCTTGTTCCTAATTTTAAAGGAAATATTTTCATTTTTTCCCCATTCAGAATGATACTGGCTTTGGGTTTGTCATATATTGTCTTTATGATGTTGAGGTAAGTTTTTTCTGCCCCTAGTTTCTTTTTATCATGAAGGGGTATTAAATTTTGTTAAAGGCTTTTTTTCCAAATCTTTTGAGATGATCATGTGGTCCTTGTCCTTGGTTCTATTTATGTGGTGTGCCTGTTGATTGATTTGCATATGTTGAACCATCCTTGGATCCCTAGAATGAAGTAACTTGATCTTGATGTATGATATTTTAAATGTGTTGTTGAATTTGATTTACTAATATTTTATTGAGAGTTTTGTACCTATGTTCATCAAGGATATTGGTCAGTAGTTTTCTTTCCTTGAAGCAACTGCCCATATCTGGCTTTGGTGCCAGGGTGATATCGACTTTGTAAAGTGAGTTGGAAGTGTCCCTTCCCCTTCTGCTTCATGGAATAATTTGAGAAGCATTAGAATTAGTTCTCCTTTAGAAATCTGGTAGAATTCAATTGTTAATCCATCTGTTCATGGGCTTTTCTTTGTTGGAAGGCTTTTTATTACCACTTTAGTCTCATTGCTTGTTGTTGGTCTGGTTAAGTTTTCTGTATCCTTTTCATTCAATTTTGGTAGGTCATATATGTCTACAAATTTATCCATTTCTTCTAGATTTTCTAATTATTGGAAAATAAGTTTTCAGAGTTTCTAATGATCCACTGAATTTTGGTAGTATCTGTTGTGATATTTCCTTTTTTGTCTCTAATTTTATTAATTCAGGTCTTTCTCTTTTGTTAGTTTGGCTAAAGGTTGTCAATCTTGTTTTTCTTCTCAAAGAACCAACTCTGTTTCAACTATACTTTGTGTTGTTCTTTTATTTTCTATTTCCTTAATTTCAACTCTGATCTTTATTATTTCTTTCCTTCTATTGATTTGGGGAATGGTTTGTTCTTATTTTCTAAGCTCTTGAAATGCATTCTTAGGTCACTGATTTGGGATTTTTCAGAATCATTAGGTAGACACTCATAGATATAAACTTTCCTTTTACAACTGCTTTCTCTGTGTCTCAGAGATTTTGGTATGTTATGTTTCTATTCTAGTTTGAAAACAGAATCTCCTTTTAAATAGTGACTAGTCTAAAATAATATGCATCGAAATATAATCAAGCAATCATGAAACCCTGTTTTCCCATGAAGTTAGGTAATGAGAACTTTGGTATTGCTCTTTCTTGTGTTGTACACTGTGAGCAGTTAGCCCAATATACATTTCAGGGGAAAAAAAATGAAAGCATGAAACTTTCAGTTTGGGAAGTTTTCTATTAATCTTTTTTTTTTTTATTGTAGTAATTCGTGCAATATAGCATACATCTTTGTTAAGTACAAGTTGTTAACAACATATTTGCACACAATTCTCATTTGACCCCTTCCCCAATTCCCACCCCATCCCTTCCCCCTCCCTCCCCCTCAGGTTCACTTCAGTGAGTGACCTTGATATGATTGTGTAAGTACATCATGTGCCTTAGGGTGTCCCTCTGCCCCATGCATCCACTACAATTAAATCAACTTCTTTGCTTATCGAGGATCTCTCCTTTTCATCTGGAGACCCTCCTATGCCCCATCTTCTCCCTAGCATCCGAATATTAGGGAGAACATATGCTTCTTAACTCTTTGTGACTGACTAATCTCACTTAACATAATGTTTTTCAGTTGCATCCATTTCCCTGCAAAGAACATGATTTTATTCTTCTTTATGGCTGAGTAAAATTCCATTGTGTACATATCCCATAGTTTTGTAATCCATTCATCTGTGGTTGGACATCTTGGCTGCTTCCATAGTTTGGCTATTGTGAATTGAGCCACTATAAACATAGATACACATGCATCTGTCTGATAGTTTGGTTTCCATTCTTTTGGGTATATACCCAGTAGTGGTATTGCTGGGTCATATGGTAGGTTCACTCCCATTCGTCTGAGGATCTTCCATACTGTTTTCCACAGTGGTTGCACCAGTTTGCAATCCCACCAACAATGTATTAGGGTTCCCACTTCTCCACATCCTTGCCAGCAGGTGTTGTTGTTCATGTTTTTTATGATTGCCATTCGGACTGGAGTTAGGTGAAATCTCAGGGTACTTTTGATTTGCATCTCCCTGATTGCCAATGATGTGGAACATTTCCTCATACATTCATTGGCCATTTGTATTTCTTCTTTTGTGAAGTGTCTATTTAGATCCTTTGCCCATTTTTTGATTGGGTTATTTGCTTTCTTAGTTGCGATTTTCTTGAGTTCTTTGTATATCCTAGATATTAAACCTCTATCTGAAGTGTAACTGGCAAAAATTTTCTCCCACTCTGTAGGCTCTCTGTTGAGGTTCTTGATAGTTTTCTTTGCTGTTCAGAAACTCTTCAGTTTAATGCAATCCCATGTATTGATCTTCCTTTGAGCTGCTTGTGCTTTTGGGGTCTTGTTGAGAAAGTTTTTACCTGTGCCTATGTGTTCAAGTGTTGGTCCTATGCCCTCTTCAAGTAGCTGCAAGGTCTCCGGTCTGACTTCCAGGTTCTTGATCCACCTTGAGTTGACTCTTCTGCAGGGTGAGAAAGTGGGGTTTATTTCCAGTTTCCTGCATATGGTTAACCAGTTTTGCCAACATCATTTGTTAAAGAGGCTATCCTTTTTCCAGTGTATATTTTTGGCTCCTTTGTCAAAAATCAGTTGACTGTAAGTCTGTGGGTCTGTTTCTGAGTCTTCTATTCTGCTCCATTGGTCTATGTGTCTGTTTTTGTGCCAATACCATGCTGTTTTTATTACTGTGGCTTTGTAGTAGAGTTTGAAGTCAGGTATTGTGTTACCTTCTGCATGGTTCTTGTTGCTAAGAACTACTTTGGTTATCCTGGGCCTTTTGTTTTTCCAGATGAATTTAAGGACTGATTTTTCTATGTCTGTGAGGAGTGCCCTTGGTAATTTCATGGGTATTGCATTGAATCTGTAGATCACTTTTGGGACAATGGCCATTTTGATGATATTTATTCTGCCTATCCAAGAGCATGGTAGATCCTTCCATCTTCTAAGGTCTTCATCAATTTCTTTCTTCAACTTTTTGTAGTTTTCCTTATAGAGGTCTTTTACCTCCTTGGTTAGGTTTATCCCTAAGTATTTTATTTTTTGGGGTGCTATTGTAAGTGGAATTGCTTTCTGGATTTCTTTTTCGATTGATTTGTGGTTAGCATATAAAAAGGCTTCTGATTTTCTAAGATTGATTTTGTATCTGGACACCTTACTGAATTTGTTGATCAGTTCTATAAGTTTTTTGGTTGAGTTTGTTGGGTCTTCTAAATATAGTATCATGTCGTCTGAAAAAAGGGATAGTTTTAGTTCTTCTTTCCCTATTTTTACCCCTTTGATTTCCTTCTCTTGCCTTATTGCTCTGGCTAGAGTCTCGAGTACTATATTAAACAGAAGAGATGATAATGGACATCCTTGTCTTGTTCCTGTCTTTAGTGGGAACTCTTGCAGTTTTTCTCCATTTAATATGATGCTCACTGTAGGCCTATTGTATATTGCCTCTATGATTTTGAGGTATGTTCCTTCTATTGCAATTCTCTGTAGTGCTTTTAGAATGAATGGGTGTTGGATCTTGTCAAATGCTTTTTCAGCGTCAATTGAGATGATCATGTGATTTTTGTCTTTGAGTCTGTTTATGTGGTGAATTACGTGTATTGTTTTTCGAATGTTGAACCAGCCTTGCATCCCTGGGATGAAGCCGACTTGGTCATGGTGTATAATTTTCTTGATGTGGTTTAAATGCGCATTGCTAGTATCTTGTTTAGCAGTTTTA
>PVLC010000476.1:127776-190049 GCA_004027655.1 Graphiurus murinus
GCCTATAGTTTTCTTTTCTTGAGCTGTCTTTATTTGGTTTTGGTATTAGTGTGATGTTGGCTTCATAGAATGTGTTTGGAAGGGTCCCGTTTCTTTCTATTTCACGGAATAGCTTGAGGAGTATTGGGATTAGCTCTTCTAAAAATGTTTTATAAAATTCACTTGGAAAACCATCTGGTCCTGGGCTTTTGTTTGATGGAAAACTCTTTATTGCTGTTTCTATTTCTTTGATTGTTATTGGTCGGTTTAAGTTTTCGATATCTTCTTGACTCAATTTAGGGAGGTTGTATGTGTCTAGGAAGTTGTCAATTTCCTCTAGATCTTCCATTTTGTTGGAGTATAGTTTTTCAAAATAGTTTCTGACTGAAAGAGGAAAAGAAAAGAGAGGAAGTAAAGTGTAGCAGAGAGGAGTATGGGGGGGGGGAGCTTGTAAAAGGGGTAAGGAGGGGATTCAATGACCTAAGCAAGAGATAACAAAGCAAGTATTCATCCAAACAAACATAAACAAATCAAAGCAATACCAAACTGTAACAGAGTATAGACAGATCAAATTTAAAACTTAACACCAAAAGAGAATGAAAAAAACAAAACAAAAAACAAAAAACAAAACAAAAACCCCAAAGTATACAAATAGCAAACAGACACTAAAACCAACGCTCTGCTAGTTCAGAAGTACCGAGGTTAAATTTTCACGTGTGTCTTTGGCGTTTTTTATTTATTTATTTATTTATTTATTTATTTATTTATTTATTTATTTATTTATTTATTTTTTAATTTGTTCTGTCAGTGCAGGCAGAGAATTACCCACTGCTAATTTATGTCTCTGGACTCTCCACTGGGTCTGGCTGCATCTCTGTCTCTGCTTTTTGCTTTAGCAGTCTAAAAGCCAGGCCTTTCCAGATACCCTGTGTGCACTGGGTTCCTCCGCCCTTCTGGCCCTGTCTAGGCTCTAGCAGGGCAGATGGCTGAGTCTATCCTTTGTTTTGTGAATCCCGCACCCTGCACCCGGGGTGCGCGTAGCCCAACTTACGGCTCCCTGCTGCTCGGCCTGTTCCCGTTCTGATGGCTGGAGGCGAAATAGGACAATGATGGTCTGCTTAGCTAGCAGGAAGTTTGTGGGAGGGGCTATTGGCAAAGATGGCAGCCGCCATTCCCAGCAAGCACAGGCTCCCCTCTCTGAGTTTGTGTTAGAGTTTCCAGTATTCCTTCTCTTCCTTCCGTCAAGAAGCTGGATTCACGGCTGTCCTCTTTCCTCCTTTGTGCCGTCACTCACTGTTCCATCTTTGTGGCGGAACGTAGACGCTGACCCGCGGGAGCTTCCGCCGACTGTTCCACAGGTTCTGGTCACTGTGAATGTTGCAGCAATCCCCACCTGGGGTTTGTGGAGATCTGGGGCCAACGCCACGCCTGGGCTGTTAGCTGTGTCCCCATGTAGTTAGCCGCTCACAGCGTCTGGCTCATCCCCGCTGCTCCTTCCACAGCCTAATTCTTCCACATAGCACCTATCCACTGCTGCGCAGGGTGCAGGGCCGCAGCCCTGGGCACAGGCCGTAACAAGTTCCCTTGCCCTCCTGAGTCCGCTTTTTTGATCTTCTTTAGGTGTAGTTCAAATTTCACTTTTTTTGTTGTATTTTTCTTCTGTTAAGATGCTCCTTATATGGTAAATCTTGTTCGAAATCACAGCGTCTGGGGAAAGCTGTTTCATTCAGTCACCATCTTGGATCTCTCCGCCTCTATTAATCTTAATGTCAGCATTGTAGAGAAGATTCAGCCTTCAAAAGAGAGATTCTAAGTAACTTTTATTTTGCATTATTTGGTTAGGTTGGCTAACTTCCCTTCTGCTAACCTTTTCAGTAATGGAGTCTGCTCATGACACTTACCTTTGAAGTTTCTAAATTTTTATGGATGGGTTTGTGAAATTTTGCAAAGTGGCCTCTATTTTAATTGAACATATAAATAGGAGGATGTGTTTTTACTAAAAGGGGAAGATCATCAAAGAGGATTAACCAATCAAAGCAGAAACTGGCAGTGAATGACTGATGTTAATCTAATTATCTTATAGTTTATCCTAAATCATTATTGCCTAAGTACCAATAGATCCTTCTATTTATAAACAGAGCACTTTCTTTGGCATCAGAAGTAGCTTAGGATACCATTTTGGAAGGCTTATGCTTCTTTTTGCTGCTGCTATTTGGGGATCAGATCCAGAGCCTTACACATGCCAGGCAAGCCCTCTACCACTGAACTACACACCCAGCCCCACTTTTTTTTTTAGTGTGTCATGTGCCACTTTATAAGTACAATAAACCTCATTGAGTCACCAATATAGAGGAACACATTCTAAATATTGCTAGTTTTTCAGATGGCTTACACTCAGTGGGGAATCTTTCTAAAATGCAGTCACTCTTTTCTGTCTTTGGAGACAGAGTGCTAAAGTTAGCTGTCCTTTCTCTGCATGGATGGTTGAGCCATCTGTGTGGACACAATGATGTGCCTCCTGGGGCTGTAAACCTATGTATGCAGAACCATTTGTCCATTAAGCTAAGTTAGTCCAGATGTGTGTACTTTCTTATTCTCTCATTTTTATAGATCTTCCCCCCCACTGATTGTCATGGTTCTTTTTCATGCCTACCATAGTATCCTTTAATAGATAGCTATTTCCTGCAGTCACTTGAGTAGCTGTACATCACTTAGGTACTACAAGGAGCACTTTAAAAATGTTACACTTTTAAAATAATAGTAAGAGAATTATAACTGACAACATGTAACTCAGGGCTTACTGGTTTAAATTATTCTCAAAATGGAATTTAAGTTGAAGAATAGATTCTGGTTTACCATAATGAAATGGGTAAATTTCTGAAGTACACCTTGCAGTTTTTTAAAGTTTTGAACCCATTAGAAACTGTATGTGTGAAGTCTCTTATGCAGCCCTACCTAAAATCAATATACTAGATGTACTTTGCCCAAAAACCATGGCTTAATTTGTTTTATATGTGAATCACATGAGTAATAATTGACAATAAAATTAATAACTGCCTAAAAGGGAATAAAATGGGAGTTCTGAATAGTTCACATCACTATTCATGTAAAACAGCAAGAGTGTATATGTGTGTGTGTGTGTGTGTGTGTGTGTGTGTGTGTGTGTTACTGGGGATTGAACCCACAGTTGTTTTACCTCTGAGTTACACCCAGACCCATTTTCTTTTTTATTTTGAAACAGGGTCTTACTAAAATGCTGATGCTGGTCTTGAACTTGTAATCCTCCTGTCCTAGCCTCCCAACTACTAGCATTACAGGCATGTGGCACCCTCCCAAGCAACAAGAAATTTAACTATGTTTAGAATTATAAGTTTCTCAGATATAAGGTACTGGCCATGAACTAAATGACTGGAGGATTTAGTGTATACATACATCTTTAAAGAAATAATCTTTCCCGGTGCATACTTAATCAAATATGTAATTTTCATTTTAACTAATATATAGACTGGAGATAATGCCTCCTTACTTTATTGCACCTCTAGTAATATTTATTTTATCATGTTCTTTTGCTTTTTTGTTTTTGTTTTGTGGCATTGTGGATTGAACCCAGGGGCATTTTACCTCTGAGCCACATCCTCAGCCCTATTTTATTTTATTTTATTTATTTATTTATTTATTTATTTATTTATTTATTTATTTATTTTTTGCGGTACTGGAGATTGACCTCAGGGGCATTCTACCTCCGAGCTATACCCCCAGCCCTATTTTTTATTCTTTATTTTGAAACCGAGTCTCACTAAGCTGCAGAGTGCCTCACTAGGTAGCTGAGGCTGGCCGCAAACCCGGATCCTCCGGTCTCAGCCTCCCAAATGCTGGGATTAGAAGCGTGGCCACCACGCCCGGTTCCTATTTTATTTTATTTTATTTATTTTATTTATTTTTTTTTTTCGGTACTGGGGATTGAACTCAGGGGCATTCTACCTCCGAGCTATACCCCCAGCCCTATTTTTTATTCTTTATTTTGAAACCGAGTCTCACTAAGTTGCAGAGTGCTTCACTAGGTAGCTGAGTCTGGCCTCGAACCCGGATCCTCCGGTCTCAGCCTCCCGAATGCTGGGATTACAAGTGTTCGCCACCACGCCCGGCTCCTATTTTATTTTTTATTTGGAAACAGGGTCTTGCTATGTTGCTGAGGGTCTAAGTTCCTGAGGATGGCTATAAACCTGTGATCCTCCTGTCTCAGCCTCCCAATTACTCGGATTATAGGTGTGTACCACCATGCCCAGCTTCATTGTGCTTTTTTCAGAATTATAAGTAGATACATTTTAGCCTGTAAGAAATTAAAAATATCTACAGTTTGGTTGTTAAAACATCTACGTTGTGGTGGCAGTGGCTAGGAATAGCATCATTAAATGCTGCTTTGTTAGATGAAAACATTTTTTCAGTTATCTAGAGAAGTCTGGTTGCTACAGCAGCTTCCAAGTTCTTGCCCTAAGACAGTATTTAATCTCCCCCTTTTCTTTTTAGTTCCAGAGTATAGTTGTTCTTAGTCTTTTTATCTTTTTTTTTTAACCTCCAACAATGCCAGTCACCTGGAGATGGGCAGTTCTTCAACAAAACTCATCACTCTGCGTGTTTAAACAAAATAATGTAGGTCCTCAAACCTTTCTGGGCCAGAAAGATTTAGTTGCTTTTTTCTACTAATCAAATTCATAAGATAATTATAAATCATTCCTTTCCTTTTTAGGTTTGTTTACAGAACATAATTTTTGCTTTCCTGTTAAGCTATCAGTCCATTTGATTCCAAGAGCACAATCCAGTAGCTTCTAAGTTTTACTTTCCCTAGTGTTTATCAAAATAATACTTCTACCTGCCTCCCTTAGTTCACAGTAAAGCTGCCCTGGGATTTACCATGCGCAATCTCTGCCTAGTAAGACCCCACTTTTGAGAACTGGTGAAGAGAAGCAGACCCTCTCGATCCTGGCTACCAGCATATTTAATCTGGGGCAGCTTTGGAGGCAGCTGAGCAATGTGAGGTAACACTGTAGACAAGTCCTGACTCAATTAGCCCACCCTTCTCTAGAGTTTGGCCCCTGGATGGGTGAGGTCAGGTAAACAGCAGAGAAGAGGAAGGAAATCATATTGCTAAACAGTAGAACCAGAACCAGATAACACCAGGCCTGTGCTCCCATGCTTGATAACTAATCTTAACCCCAGCTCCTTGACCAAGATCTGGTACACAGTAGGCACTTTGTTATCTTGTCTATAAAATGGGGATTATTATACCTACTTCACAGGTTTGTTGTAAGGGGTGAGAGTATGGAGAAACTCCAGTGGAGGTAAGACATTTAGATGCAGTAAGAAAATCAATAGCTAGGCTGAGACAAGAGGATTGCAGGTTCAAGGCCAGCCTCAGCAATTTAGCAAGACACTCATCAATGTAACAAGTCCCTGTTTCCAAATAAAAATAAATAAATACATAAATAAATAAAATGTGACTTAGGGGTGTAGCTCAGAGGTAGAATGCCCCTGGGTTCTATCCCCAATACCACCAAAATAGTAGCAATAGTAGTAGTGATGATGATGATGATGATGATGATGATGATGATGATGATAATGATGATGATGATTAACAGCATTGTTAGAGAAAATCACTTAAAAGGTGTCACTTTCCTTGTGGTACTGATGGGAGATGACCATTTTATCATATTGACTTTTGACTATAATGTCTTACAAAGATCTGTAGTGAAGGGGAAATCAGCCTCAGAGAACAATTTGGTGAGCGTGTGTGTGTTTAAGTGGCATCCTAATGACTCTGAAAATTATCCAGAGAAGATGCCATAATCAGCTAGGCCGTGCATACATCACCATCAGGCCACATGTTGTGTTTCTGCATTTCTAATTTGATTACTTGGAAACTTCAATCATTACACTAAAAGGCTTCCTTGTTTTATGTATTGAAAGAAAAAAAGAGATTAATGACACTTCACTTTAGGAGATGATTCAACTTGACTTTACCCAGGAAATTCTCTCTTCTCACTTATTTTGCATTTATTTGAGCCTAAAACAGCCCTGCCTATGATTGTAGAATTAAAAATATAATATTCAAATCCAGATGCTAGGAAAAGTGCTGGGCTCGTTTTCTCTACCCCCACATGTGCTATGTTTGTTTGGTTTATTATCTTCTTCTCAATGAAGAGAATTTATTTAAGTATGAGTATCAGGAAAATAAAACTAAATGATACACAGAATTTACCACTTAGGGTGTATTCAACTTTGAAACTAGTCATGTTTGGGGATATAAGGAAAGATTTTCCTGTAGTGTTTACATAATGACTTTTTAGTCCACAGAAGTGTTTTCTATCTGAATCCATAGGACAAGTTAATAATTCTACCCCAGATACCTGAACGGAAGATAGTATAATTTCCTGTGCATAGAAATGTGTCTAAAACACTCCAAACTTGACGATTGCAAGGTCTTAATAGAGCTATAAAGTTGGTTTTGTGTTTAGACCAATGCCATATGCTAAGGTAGTTAGAAATTAACTGCTGTAAAATAACATACTCTTTACTAAAAATAATTTTTAAAGCTTATATAGCTTTATCATCTCTTCCAAGTCATCTTTGTTAGAGTCTTCCCCAAAAGCAAACTGTGGCCTGGGGCTTGAACTTGATATTATAGTATTGCAGACATCTGCCTTCTAAGACTTCATGATGGATCAAAGACAACTTTTCTGCTGATAGGCAATTCTAGAAGAGTGTTAGTTTCTTTGGACAGCAAGGATAATAGTGATCCCTCCTATCCTAGAGTCCAGTTACTTTTCCACTAGTATATACCAGGTAGCACAGAAATCAGCTGGTCAGGGCCCAGGAATGAGGTGTGTGCCGTTGCCTGTGGGGCACGTGATAAAAGGAGGCAGAAAATGATAGTAGAAAAAATATATAAGGCAAAACTCCAGCCCTTGAACAATTAAAAGCCATTAAAGAGAGAATATGAGCATGTAAGAAATGATTAATGAACAAACAAAACTATAGAAAGTTAAGTACTCAATTCTGGGAGGTTCCAAGTTGTCATGTTGTTGGGAATGAACTTAAGCAGCATCATTTTGGTTAGACATAAAAAGGTTCAAGTTCTAGAGCTTTCTGGGTGGCACAGTGCTTCCCTGATGGGTTAGATACATGTTGACGTGATAGCAGCTCCAGAGCATGGTACTTCTTACTACTGATTCTTAGTACTTTTGTGACTGACCCTACAATATCTCTTTCTGAACCACCCTAAATCATGTACTTGATTCTGTGATACTTTAGAGAATGTTGCTTGGTATCAGCCAAGAAGGGGCTCTTTATCTTAGGTGAAGGTGAATAACTTGTATGTAAATGTGTTGCCTCTTTACAGAAATGATATGAGAATCAAAAAGGTTGGTCCATCTTCCTTCCAAGAGCCGTGTAGGGAGGAAAAAGAGACAGAGACAGAGAAAAGACAGGAAGAAACTCATTTGTATCCCATCCTTCCAAGAAAAATTTCTGACTGCAGACAGCTTTTCTTAACTCTAAAATTAATAAATGTGCCTGTGGTAACCAATTTAATTGAAACTGGTATCCACATACGTGATTTAGAGAAAAAATCAAATTATGTAAGAAGATAATACATATCAGTGTTCTTTCAAGAATGTCTTGCTCCTGCCTTTTAATTTAGGAGTGTTCTGTGAGAGATTCCAGGTGCCCTGGCTGGGTCTTGGTGACTGCCCGGAGGGAGCCATGCAGCATCACATACTCCCTGAAATCTTCGGGACCATTAGCTGTAAAGTGATTTTGATCACTTTGGTGTCTGTGGGAGGCTCTTTTACTTCATCTGCAGTCATTTCTTGTTGAGAATGTGTTGGCCCGGGTACGCCTCTAATGAAGCTGGGAATCTGTTTTCCGTGCTCAGATTCACCTTTCTTCCTTGTCCTAAGTACTTTTCAGTGGGGACAATAACCCAACACACTGAGTTCAGTGTAAACAGGAAATCTGGCAGCAGTAACTGGACCAAGGACCAACTTTGCAAAGCCAAGTTTTAATGAGAAATTTGCAAACTAATTAATCAGGAGGCCATTGTCCCCAGAAAATGGGAGAAGTACACCCCACATTGACTTGGTACCTCTCTTGGCTGCCCGAGGCCATGGTTTTTGTGTGGGCCAGCTCTTCTTTTCCCAAGGAAGCTCTGAGTAATCCATCATTTCTAGAATCAAAGAGAGAAAGTTGTGAATTCCAGAGTCTACTTTTTCAGTCTTGAAAAACTCAGTGTGAACCAATGATGCCCTATCAGTGGATCAGAAAATCAACTGTGTGGGTCAAGGGCAGTTACTTTTAAAATATTAGGTAGAATAGACTAGATATATCAAAGTGTACCATGTGCTGTAGGGTTACCATTTTACAAAAAAAGTATACACACGTAAATATGTGTATACCTATGTGGGTACGGATTGTGATAGAATACGGATTTCTTACTGTGGATCTTGGTTAGAGTCAGTACTTTGTTTAGTGTTTTTTGAAATATGGAAATGATAGTATTTTTCAAATTACATTTCAGATATAGTGAAGCAAAAGATGGTATGTGCCTTTGTGCTTCGGAAAAATAACTCCCTGGGGGAATAATAAATTGATTTAAAGTTGCTGCATTCAGACTAAATAAATGAATGTGCTTAGAGACCCCTAAATAATATGGCATCAAGTATAAAGTGTTTGGTATGTTACACTATTAAAATATCCTGAAATATTTTAAAGCTATGTTTATAGCTATATTGTTTGTTGGCATTATTAAAGTCTATGCTAATCCAGGATGATAATGCAAATAATTTTAAATATGTACACATTTTAAATAGTGTTTCAAAATTTAGAGTCACAATACTGAAAAGAAAAAATAAAATCTAATATAAAAGCAGAAACAGAGAAAGTCTACAGGTTCTTCAAGCAGCAGAGAATACAATTGGGCTATTTCAGGACCACCACCAGTATTTTTTCCATATATTAACATGTAGATTTTATAAAGTTCTGTTACTTTTAGCATTTAGGTTGTTTCCTTCCACATTGGAATATTTATATCCTTTCTTTCTGTGAAGAGGAACATTTGGCTTTAAAGATGCATTATTTTTAGCCTGGAATGATGGCACACGCCTGTAATCTCAATATTTGGGAGGCTGAGAAAAAAGATCACAGGTTCAAGGACAGCCTCTTCAATGTAGTGATACTCTCAGCAGCATAACTAGACTCTTTTAATCATAAATATGGCTGGGATGTAGCTTGGAGGTAGACTGCCTCTGGGTTCAATCTCCAGTAAAACACACACACACACACACACACACACACACACACACACACACACACACACACACACACACACCCCACAATGCATTATTTCTATATAAAACATGCAAAACAGAGAAGCAAGGAAGAGAACACATACTCCAGAGCCACAATGCTTGGGTAAAGTGACCTGGAGTTAGTTATTTGACCTGCCTATATTTCAGTTTTCTCATCCATAATATGGGGAAGTAACAGTATCTATCCATGAGAATTAAATGAGTTAGTATTTATGAAGTCTGGCACACAGACTGGAAGTGACAATTTGTCATTTGTTGTTATTACAGTGCTTACTCAGCCTTCAATTCATTCAACAAACATTCACTGAGCACCCAGAAGATCATATATTGGACAAGGGGTAAAAAGGCAACCTTTAGTAGTTCATATCTGAGTACTCGGAGCAAAGCAAATTCCTAGACAGGTGGAGAAGATCGCAACATAGGAAAGTTAGGTGCCAATTTGGTGATGAGGGAAGGTATTCTGGGATGGCAGTGGGAGTGAAAATGAGCTTTTCTTAACTCAGTGCTATTTGATCAGTTGAAACAAAGTCCAGAGGTCAACATTTATTTTGGATTTTTCCCTTCAGCCAAGCAGCTCAATTCCTGGCCCTTGCTTTTCCTGGTCTCACTTTCCTATTAGAGGTCAGGCTTAGGGAATTGTTCAAGGTCCAGAGTAGCTGGTCACACAGGACACGTGGTGGGTGTGATTCTCTTATTGCAGATCCATAGGCCACTCCTACGCCCAGTGATGGGAGCTAGGTAGAGGAGTCTCTGCTCCAGTTTACAGGCTTCCTTTCCACCCTCCCAAACTGCTACACTTATGCAATGTTCCAGATACTCTAATCATGTTATATACGTGGCACAAATCCTCCATGTACTGCAAGCCATGGACTGTCCTGATTTCCCAATAATTTGTTGCACTGTGTATTTGCTCACAAAGTCAATATGACAAAATGGAAACTGGGCATCGAGGCCTATGACTGAGATTAAAGAAGCCCTTTCAGAGAAGTAGTAGAAGCCACAGTTGTTAATCACTTGGTGTAAACCCCAACTCTGGGAATATAAATATAAATGAATCACACCCTTGAGAAGCTCATGGTCCCTGAGGGGAAGTACATGGCTCCAGATGTTAGTAGCACACTCTTGAAATCACAAATACGTTATGGTGGTGGCTCAAGGGAATGAATGGTCAATTATGTTTGGGGTGGGAGACCCCCCCCAAGATCATTAGTGCAGTAAGCAGCTATGCCTATTAACTGAGAACCTGCCTCGTGAGGGACACAGGACTCAGGGGCTGCATTACATACCAAGATGGGATGGAGGAGAGGCAGACCAGGAAGCCCACGTGGCCACATCTAGCCTGAGGTCATGCCCCCACCATCAGCATATATATGTTGACATCGTTTCTGTCCTCTAAGAGTGGCTTAGATAATACATCCCTAACTGAGATGGAGAATATGTGTTTCTTACATAAAATGGGTGGGAGGGACTGAAGCAAGCAAGAGTAAGGTAAACCCCTACCCAAGTCCTCAACATCACCAGTAAGGCAGAAACCTGATCCATCTATAACTACAGAATGTTAACCAGGGGAAGGAATCGGGGAGAGAAGCCTTGGGAATGTGTGCGACTTTGAGTCAAGTGAGGGATGAATCATAAGTGACAAATGAACACAAAGCCTCGAAAGTAAAAATGAGAAGGCCAATTGGATGCAAAAAAGGGAAACATTCTGATCAAGAACTAAGTGCCGACACGAAAGGAAAGTGATGTATTAAGTGGTGGAGAGATCACTGGAAGCAAGCGTAGTGGTTTCCATCTGGGAAACCAGAATGAAGCTAACCTGCTCTAAGTGACTCCCCTCAGCCTGGTAATGATAGTGTTGAGGGGAAGAGGAAGAGCCTCAGGGAAAAAATAGGGATGTTAACTATGTGCAGAAGAGAAATTCCCAGCTTGCAAACAAGAAGCCAAGATGATTATATCAATCCAGAATACTGTGTGTAAAATATGCTTAAAGTGCCAAGCACTATGACTTGTACCTGTAATCTCAGTACTTGGGAGGCTGAGACAGGAGCATCACAGGTTCAAGGATAAGTTCAGCAACTTAGTGAGACCTTCAGTAACTTAGTGAGACTTTGTGTTAAAAATAAAAAAGACACTTGTAATCCCAGCATTTGGGAGGCCGAGATAGGAGGTTTGCAGGTTTGCAGCCAACTTCAGCAACTTAGCAAGTCCCTTCACAACCTACTGAGGTTCTTTTTTTTAAAAAAAGGATAAAATAGTGATGGGAATGTAGCTCAGAGGTAGAATGACCCTGGTTTCGATCACCAGTACCACAAAAAGGGGGGACTGGGAGTGTGGCTCAGAGGTAGAATGCGCCTGGGTTTGATCCCTGATTAAAAAATAAATAATAAAATATGCTTACTGATAAGAAGCCTGTCTTCCCAGATTGCATTCTGAGAAGTTCCCATATGCAGATGACAGGGATATGTGCAACAGAGTGCAGAGAATGAGTGAAGAGTTCTGGAAGAGAGCATCAGAAAAAAAAAAAAAAGACAATGACAACAATAGAACAATCCTAACCTATAGTGCCTTCACATATGGAAGATTTAAGAAGAAGCTAAAAGGCAACAGATCGCCTCTTACTCAGGCCAGGCCAGGCCTCTGTGTATGCCACTCAGTTCTCCATGAATCATGAAAGGTACAGTAAAAATAAACACAAGACCAAAAAATAAAAAAATCTAAAGACTCCAAGGTAAGGGCCTTATTGATTCAAAGAGAGGGCGAAAATGTCGTAATTGAGATAAGACAGGGAGGGGGCTACCAGGACATGGACAACTTTGGTGGTAGAAAAAAACACGGGACAGTGAGGCAGGACCCTGATTCTAACCCCACTGCCACTGCCTGGCCTTGGGATTGTGGTGAGGCAGACACCTGATGTGCTTCTGCGTCTTACTTGTGGAACAAGAAGACTGGAATGAATAATTTAAAGATCCTTACTGAATTTAAATATTTCCCTAAGAACATAAAGATGAATATAAAGTATATATTTTTGAAAAAGAATAGAAGGGTATAGAGTGAACCCAGTTCTCATGACAAATTTGAAGTGGATTTGTCACTTAGGAAATAAGAATTAGGTTTCTGACACTTAGTCATTGACTTATTTCTCTTTCTCTTTTTCAATTACCAACTCAATTCTGATCTACATGTGTTCGTTCATATTCTCTCTCTCTCTCTCTCTCTCTCTCTCTCTCTCTCTCTCTCTCTCTCTCTCTCTCTGGTTTATCCCTTCCTCAAAACTTTCCTGAAATGCAATATTGTCTTCACAAGACTACTTTCCCAATTTCAACAAAAAGTGAGGAATGCTTTGGATTATTTGAAGACTACCATATCCACATTTTGTCCATATTCTACCCTGTTGGAGGTTTCTTCTTGAGGTGGAGGGGCCCTTGGTTCACTTTCCTCTGTAGATGTCACTTTTTCAGAATACACTTACCAGGGAATTTAAAAATTGTGAGTAGAATATTGTTTGATAGCATCAGTTATAAATAATCAAACATAAGACACAAAAGTTGTCTGTTTCTCCTATAGGATCCAATGTTCTTTTTCCCATTGAAGGTAATTAGACAGCACATGTACAACAAACCAAAGAATGGAAAGTCATTTTGGCCTGCCATTGAAATGTGGAATTGCACTGACTTGGTATCCCTAGGGGGCTAGTGTGACTCTAAGGAATCTGGAAAGTGGGACTCCTCTTTCATATAGGATCCAGAAGAATGGCAAGTTGCCTAAGAATGTTGTGGACCTTTTCATGAATATAGACCTTCTGTAAGATTGAGGCTCTGTGGCCAGAGGGGAAATCAATGAGAGTGGAGTTAGAGGAAAATGCTGGGAAGGGGGAGGGAGGGAGTCAGATGACCAGACTGAGCAGCCTTGGGAAAGTCCTGGTAAGTTGTAGACTACAATCTTGGTCAAGTTACATTTGAATTGCTGATGAGATAGCTGCCTCAGAGAAGATGCTGCCAGATAACAGAGAGACAAGACTCTACAGGATGAAGAGATCTTGGGTGGACAGTAGGATTGGGGACCTGCGAACAGAGGGTGGGTGATAGAATTTGAGTACAAGTACTCACTAAAGAAGGCAGGTAGTAGCCCAATAGTGGAATCTATATTTAAAAATTAGCAGTAGCAAGAAAAAAGCAAAGTCTTTAAGGCTATGTCTACACTAAACTTGCAAGTGAAGGCAGAGGGTCCAGGATATCTTTTGGTGTTCACTGCAATCCCACAACCTGGACTTCTCCAAGAAGTTTTTGAAACGGATGCTCCACCTGCATTCCAGGTAGGATATTTTGTTGCGGGTGCTTATTTACTTTGAATTTGATTTCCTTATTGAAGTATCCACCAAAGTGAATTTTGGTACTCTGTTTGATCTGCTAGATATTGGGTTCCTTTGAGATCTGAAATATATGCCTTTAATGAATTTAAGTTTGTAAATAACCTGGCTAGAATGGGAAGTTGGAAAGATCAGTGAGAAATCCTGGAATGGGCAATGTCATTTAAAAAAAAAATACTAGGCAAGAGACTCAAGAATGAGGAAAGTGTGTCTTAGAAAAATCCACCCATCATTTGGTGCGAATGAATGTAGAATGGAAGCAGTTAACATTGTTTAAAAGAAGCCACATGCTGGTTTTGAAAGGTAAAAAAACAAAACAAAACAAAAACCTTTCATTTAAAATTTCAGTACAATACCTTGGGAGGGGGGATGATTAGTATAGAATATATCACAGGTTTCTCTTAATGTGAGGCAAAAGTATCACCAAGAATAGCCATTGGGGTCAGAAGAGGCTTTTATGAAAATTAGTTTGAGAAAGTGACATTCTCAATTGACAACATGAAAGATCATAAAACATTTTATGTGCTTTCTTTTTTATTTAAGTACTCTGTGTCTTTTGAGATATGTCAGGGCACTAATGCCTTTCCAACATTAGTTTTCTGTCCATATTGGTATTATAGATATATCATGTGTATGCATATGCATTATACCATAGAACGATGAGTCTGCAACTTCTAGATTCATTTTGAGATTCTTAGTCTGGTTTGTTTCTCAGTAGAATTTAACATATACTAAATGGCAAACCACTGATTATGCTTTAACTCTTGGAATTTAAATGAGGTTATAGTTTTTCCCCCTCTCTTATTCCACAAATAAATTGTATGAGTTTTTAAAAAGTCTCTGTTAGTAGCATACTAGAACATTCAGTGTGTTGGCAGAAGGAAAGCGCAGTTGAAATTTTAACTCTTGAGATAGACTCATTTTTCCCTTGTCTGTGCAAGTGAATCTATAGGGACCTTTTGTTGTCAGTCAGATGGAAAAATCCTATTTTAGGACTCAACCCTGACTATTTTAAAATCATTTTTAGTCATTTCTTAATCAAAGGCATAGCCCTTGATCTGTTTCTTTACAGATCAAACAAAAATCTGGGTTTCACATGAAATGTCAAAAAGGCCAAGTTGAGCAGCTAATTAATTCTGGAGCATGTGAGATACATTTGTGTGACAGTATCCATTTCACGCTTTTTTTGGTAAATGTTTTCTTTCACACATTCTTAACTGTTTATTTACGATATCATAAGGGGCATCCAAGTTTAGTTCGATAACATTGATGTTGAGGTCTCTATACTAAATAAAGTCTGGGTATGGCTAAGATGCAGTCTTCAAAGCGTGATATGTCAAATCATGGCCACGATTGATGGCTGGACACATTTACAAACAGACCCCTGCCTTTTAACTTAAGTATAGTTTAATTGACTGCAGATTGAATAACAAATGGAATTGAGATGCAGTAGAAACTTGAAGCTAAGTCAGATAAAGAGCACTAGGATTACTCTCGACTGTGGACCAGAGTGGAAGAGGAATCTGGAATGTGGATGTAGTAGCTCACCATGAAACTCAATGCCCTCAGTTGCAAAGAGATCTAGTCATGTGCGTGAGTGGTATTTAAATATACTTATTTGAAAGGGCCATTTATCACTATCGAGGGGATAAATGTGTATTTCATAAGTCATAAATAAATGGATATATGAATGATAATCCTTTCAAAAGTAGAGAGACAAAGTATATCATGTGTATGTGTGTTCATTATATGGATGTACGTATAAAATATATGTATGTACATTTATCTGTAAAAATACATCCCAGATGGCTGGAAATTATTCTTAAATTGTTTCCGTGCTTTTCAAATGCATTCTTGCATAGCATAGAAGTTGTAAACACCCCTAGGCTCATCTAGTATAGAAGAGAGCCAATTCTGGGTAGAGAAGACCTGAGCTTATTCATTAAAATGTATTTTGCATTTTCTTTAATGTTTTTCTTTTAAAAATAAAGGTAATAGGAAGCTTTTTAAGTGTTTTTTTTTTTGCATATGAAAGTAATTGTGAGTAGACAACTCACATAGAACTCCTTGATCAAAAAGCTCTCTGAGATGAACATTTCTAACTTTGTTAATATTTCTTCGTTCTTCTTTTTTTTTCTTTTCTCTCTTTCTCTCTCTCTCTCTCTTTTTTCTTTTCTCTTTTTGCGTGCTGGGATTGAACGCAGGCCCTCACTTATGCTAGGCAAATGCTTACCACTTAAGCTACATTCTCAGCCCCATTTCTAACATTTTTAACTCTTGAAATGTAATTTCTACATGAGTCCATGGGTCAAATTTGAGGTGTTCAAAACCAAATCTGGAATTTTCAGATCATCATGGAAATGAAATTTATTTTGATAAGGCAAAGAACTCACTGTGCCTGGGTGAGAACCTAAGTTCTGAGTCTCTAGTATTCATGTGCATGAGAGCTTTATTCATGTGTATATGCTTTGATGCTGTAGTGACTATTTCCAAATCTATACCTGCTCATTAAGAAAATCTAGTTTACTTCCAAATTAAGGTATCCATAGAGCTGGATGTGGTGGGGCATGCTTGTAATCCCAGTAGTTGGGAGGCTGAGACAGGAGGATCACAGGTTTGAAGTCAGACTCAGCAACTGAGCAAGGCCATTAGCAACTTAGTGAGAACCTGTTTCAAAATAAAATAGGGCTAAGGGTATAACTCAAAGGTAGAATGCCCCTGGATGCAATCCCCAATACCAAAACAAAACAAAAAACAAAAAGAAGATATAAAGATATGTACACACACACACACACACACACACACACACACACACACAAACAAACAATATATGTAGCCAGCAGTGGTGGCACACACTTGTAATCCCTGTACTTGGGAGATGAAAGCAGGAGGATGGCAGGTTGGAAGACAGCCTCAGAAAGTACTGATACTCTCATCAACCTAGTGAGACCCTGTTTCAAAATAAAAATAAACAATAGGGCTAGGGGTGTAGCTCAGCAGTATAATGTGCCTGGGCTCAATCCCCAGTACCACACACATACACAAACACACACACACAAAAGGACTGAGATAATATAATTAGCCTTTGGGTTGTTATTCTTTGTTAATGCAATGAAATCTCATTAACTCATGCACAATTTGGGGTTGATGATTATTTGAAATCTCAGTGTAGTCTCCAATTTCTATATTTATAATAAAGGAAGAAATAAATCGTATGAACAAAGATAGACCTCTTTAAGGAGACATAAGATGTGCCTCTAAATGCTAGGTGCCACTTATGCATTATCTAATTAAATGTTCCCAAATATCCTCTGAAGTAGATAATGTCTACCTTCTGCATTGGTAGATTTTACCAGTGCAAAAGGTAAGGCTTATGGTGTAAGAAAGGGAATTGAGAATGTGAACTCAGACCCTGGCTTTTTAGAGTATCATGCCTCTTTCTAAGTTCCTTAGGAATTTTTGTTCTTTCATTCAGTACATATTTTCTGAGCCATATCATGGGCTCACTATGCTAATTATCATTCTTGCAAGAAAATTGCTTATTACTATATTTACCAATCTTTCTTATTTTGGCACTGGAACAGTTCTCTCAACTTCAAGGTGCTAGCACTTTCCTAGACAGGTAGAGACTCTGTGTCTGCTTTTGAAATATTCATATCCTAGTAACTTATACTCCTGCAGACTCATATGTATCTCCTAGTACTGCTGTTTTACCCCACTTAATTGTATGTGTGTTCATGGAACATCTTACGACTTAGAGTCAGTCTTTGCTAAGGAATATAGGATTAATAAAGTCAAGACATGAGCAAGAACAGTCACTTCCTGACAGTATTGTTGGCAAAGGCCTCTTCTGAACATCAACCCTGAAAACATTCTAAGGCACTGAGCTGATGCTGGCACTAAAAAAAAAACAGGTAGAATGTTTTAGGTACAAATCCTTAGAGTTCGTTTCTGAGTATCAGGCAGGAGGAAGCAGCTGTGAATACATGTTATTTAAAAAACCTATAGCAAAGGTTTCTCTGTGTTTGTGCTGCCAACTTCATATTTCAGGAACTCTTCTGGTGGTTGAGTTCTTAAAAGAATGTAATGTTTCTGCCTCAGCTCTGAATTCTGTGGGCTTGTAGGTTCTGAGAGGTATCTATAATATTTCTCTTTCCTGTTTAGCAAGACATAAACATTATTCTTATTGAAATGCACAGGAAGGCCCAGCAGAATTCCTGGCTCCTACAAGGCAATCTTGCTATTTCACCACTACTGTTATGTTAATTGGGATTTCTTTCAAGCCTTTTTTCCATCTAGGAGATGCACTGAATTCAAAGTGCCCACTGAAATGTCTGTGAATGGACTCAAGCAGGCAATTAATTGGGACAAAAACTGCATTGGTAGAAATAAACTTTAGCTGTATACTTTAGGGAAAAAATAGTTCAAAATAGGGAAGAGTTTGCAGTGTTTTAACAGATGTTTAGAGCTTTATTAGCAATGTATATATTCCCTACCATACTATTTTTATTACACATATTTTATCTGGAAAAAAATGGAGTTTTACCATGAAAAGACTTCCTCAAGTGTGTTCTAAGCAAATGGTTTATTTTCCCTCTCAATGGACGACCCTTTGGTAACAGACCTCATAGGCCCTGTGACATCATTTCATTTGTCCCGTTTCCCATTTCATTAAGTTTGTCATTTCTTGTCCTGCTATAGTTCAGATTTGGAATCTTCCCCAAAGACCCATATATTTAAAGGCTTGGTCCCCAGCCTGTGGCTTTATTGGGAGGTAGTGGAACATTTAGGAAGTGGGGCCTTGTGGGAGGAAGCTAGGTCATTGGAGGAAGTACCCTTGAAGGGGTTATTGGGATCCAGCCCCTTCCTATATCTCTCTTTATTTCCTAGCTTTCATGAACAGGCCTCCTTCACCTTGTGCCCTTGCCATGATGTACAACGCCATCACAAGCCCAAAGTATAAGGACTCTCAGCTACTTTGTCACAGTAATGGAAATCTAACTAACCAGAAGAGAGAAAAAGAGGAAGAGCAAAAGGAGGAGAAAAAAAAAAGACAATCTTCATAGTGTCCTGATGATGTTGGATGCTAGAATGTCCAGGAATTTCTCTAATAGTTACATTGATAAAGAAGAGTAAAAAGTTGTGCAGTCACCAAGTGGATTGTATCCATGTGAACATGCAGACTGGAAATTCCAGTCTAAAGCAGAGTTTTGCTTCAGGTTGTATTTCCTTTTGGTCATTCTTGAATTGATCAACTACTTTCCTCAACCCTTCATTTTCCTCTATGTGTTGAATGAATGTCATCTGGAAACATATGTTTCAGCTTACACATGACTTTTACATCTAAAATTAGAACCCGCTTAATTTTAATACATCCCATTTACTAAGAAAATAGTTATGTAGGTTGTTTTTGGCATGTGCACAGGCACATGCAGGCATGCATGCACACACACACACACACAAAAACACACACATCAATTAGAATGATTTCCTTGTCCTTGGCTTAGACCACTTTGTCCCATACCTGCTGGAAATTAATTTTAACAGCCAACCTCCTATTTAATTAAGTGTGAAGACTTTTAAAGAGTAATTTATCCAATGCAATCATAGAGTAATGGCCACTACAAAATACTAAGTATGCTGGCCATCTTTAAGCCTTTAGTAAAAAGATTTGGGCAAAGGATTTACATGAACAAATTAGATTCTATTTGAAAGTGCATTAAGTGACATAAACATAAAAATTGTAATTCAAACATTGAAGCAATAGTAAAGTTTTAGGACTGTATTTGGGTATGTTATTTTAGTGTATTCCCCAGAGAGAAATAAATGTGTTTTAATGTGATATAAGACCTATGATGTCAGATTTTTTTATATATAAGCTGCAATTTACATTAATGATCAATGTCCCCTGTGGAATTATTTTCTGGCTTAATACATGGAATATGTGGTTATAAAAGAAATCGGGACCTAATTCAAATGATAATTTCTTATGGGGAGAAAGTCTGATATATGATAGGCTAGATGAAGCCTTAGAGCTCCACCACCCAACAGAAATATAATGTGAGCCATGTATGTAATTTAAAAATTTCTAGTATAAACATTAAAACAAGGAAAATAAATAGGTGAATTCTATTTTAATAGTACATTTTCTTTAACCCAGTAAGTCCAAAATATTATTTCATTGTGTATTCAATATAAAATTATCAGTGGGATTTTTTAAAATCCCCCCCCCCCCAGTCTTTGAACTCTGGTATGTCTTTTACACATGCAGCATATCAGTTCAGACTATGTAGCCACTTGGGCTGGTGCTACCATACTATACTACATAGCTCTCCAGCAAAAACTCATGGGGTCAAGCAGCTAAGAAAAATGAGCCTGTCAGCTCGGCAAGTTCCCACCTTAGCCCTAGTGCTGCTAGATTTTCTGACTTTTCCAGGAATACCAGAAATCCGAGTCTTATAGGAAATTTCTTCATTTTTAAGTGTGGGCAACATCATACCTGGCTGGTCCATAGGTTGCCAGTTATTAGTGACCTCTATTCCAATACCTCAAGTTATCATCTTTGCACAGGGGCCATGTTAGTTTTCTCCGTATCATGCCAATTTTAGTGTATGTGCTGCTGGAGCAAGCACTCCAATACCTAAAATTATAATCCATGTTAGGGTCTCATGTTCATTCAACATGCTGCATTAGGTTTGGTTAAGGATAATAAAGGATCCCCCTTTTTCACAAATGCAAATGTGTTTGAACACACTTTTAGGTTTATGGAATATATTCCACATTGGAATCTACTCAGTGACCACCTTCGCTCCCTCCGGGTAGCCACAGAACATAGAACATAGAGCCCTTCCAGCTCACGTGTGTGTGTGTGGGGAGGGGGGTACTGGGGATTCAACCCAGGGGCATTCTACCTCTGAGCTACAAGCCAAGCCTTATTTTATTTTTTATTTTGAAACAGAAAAGCTGGGCGTGGTGGCGCATGCTTTTAATCCCAGCATTTGGGAGGCTGAGACCGGAGGATCTGGGTTCGTGGCCAGCCTCAGATACCTAGTGAGGCACTCCGCAACTTAGTGAGACCCTGTTTCAAAATAAAGAATAAAAAATACGGCTGGGGGTATAGCTCGGAGGTAGAATGCCCCTGAGTTCAATCCCCAGTACCCCCCCCCCACACACACACAAAAAGAAACAGACTCATTAAGTTGTGGAGAGACTCACTAAATTGCTGGTCCTCATGTCTCAGCCTCCAAGTACTGGGATCATAGGCATGAAACCATGCCCAGCTTCTGGGATAATTTTTGAATTAAAATTTCATTGCTCCAAATGACTGCACTCCTTTTTTTAAACCTTCATCTGCCTATAATTTTTTTGTTCAATGTCCCTAATCTATGGCAGATTACAGACTTCTTGAAGTCGGCAGAGTCTGTTGTTTTCCACTACTGTAATCCTAACATCTGTTGCAAGGAAGGCTTTGTGCCAGATTTATTGAATAGATGAGTAAGTAAAGAAATAGTAAGGCGGGCGTGGTGGCGCACGCTTGTAATCCCAGCATTTCAGAGGCTGAGACTGGAGGATCTGGGTTCGAGGCCAGCCTCAGCTACCTAGTGAGACCCTGTTTCAAAATAAAGAATAGAAAAAAATAGGACTGGGGTGCTTGCTTCAACAGCACATATACTAAAATTGGAACAATACAGAGAAGATTAGTATGGCCCCTGCGCAAGGATGACATGCAAATTCATGAAGCGTTCCATATTTAAAAAAAAAAAAAAAAGAAATAATTTAGCTGGGCATGGTGGCACATACTTGGGAGGCTGAGACAGGAGGATTACAGGTTCACAGCCAGCCTCAGCAACTGAGCAAGACCGAGACCACTTCAAATAATAAATAAAAAGGACTGGGGGTAGGGGTAGCCCAGAGGTAGAATGCCCCTGCATTCAATCTCCAGTACCACCACCAAAAAAAAAAGAGAGAGAGAGAAATAACTTCAAACCCAAGGAAGATATATCAGTGAGAATGTAGAGAAATTCAAGCCCCTGTGGGGCAGTAAAAGGAAAGAAATTCTGACACATGCTACATCATGGATGAATTTGCAAAACACTATATAAAATGAAGCCATTCACAGAAAGACAAATATATAATTTTACTCAGATGAGGCACCTAGAACAATCAAATTCATAGAGCCAGAAAGTAGAATGATGGTTGCCAGGAGGTAGGGAAGTGGGGAATGAGAAGTTTTTTTTGTTTGTTTTTGTTATTTTTTTTTTTTTTTTTTTTTTTTGCGGTATTGGAGATTGAACTCAGGGG
Organism: Graphiurus murinus; assembly: GCA_004027655.1. Classification (NCBI taxonomy): domain Eukaryota; kingdom Metazoa; phylum Chordata; class Mammalia; order Rodentia; family Gliridae; genus Graphiurus; species Graphiurus murinus. The sequence continues at coordinate 149,785 of PVLC010000476.1, forward strand.
CATTCTACCTCCGAGCTACACCCCCAGCCCTATTTTTTATTCTTTAGTTTGAAACCGAGTCTCACTAAGTTGCGGAGTGCCTCACTAGGTAGCTGAGGCTAGCCGTGAACCCGGATCCTCCGGTCTCAGCCTCCCGAATGCTGGGATTACAAGCGTGCGCCACCACGCCCGGCTCCTAATGAGGAGTTATTTAATGGCTACAAAGGTTCCATTTTGAAAGATAAAAAGAGGCCAGGCACACCTGTAATCCCAATACTTGGAAAGCTGAGACAAGAAGATGACAGGTTCAAGACCAGCCTCAGCAACTTAGACTCTTAACAACCTAGTGAAACCCTGTTTGAAAACAAAAACATTTTTGAAAACAAGGATTGTAGCTTAGAGATAGACTGTCCCTGGGTTCAATCCACAATACCCACCACCACACACAAAGATGAAGAGTTCTGTGGGTAGATGATGGTGATGGTTATACAGTACTGTGAAAATACTTATCACCAAAATGCACACTTAAAATTGTTAAAATGGTAATTTTATGTATATTTTATCATAAATAATGCTTTTTTAAAACACAAAGTCGAATGCCTTATCTAAAGTCTTGATATTATAGTCTGGACCTTTTTAAACAAATTTTAGCCTACTTGTGAGGTTATTATTGTTTTTCGGTGCTGAGGACTAAATCCAAGGGTTGTATATACTAGCAAGTGCTCTCCTGGTGACCTACACTCCCAGCCCCAAAGTATTTCATTAGGTCACATGATAGTAAAAGACTTGGGGCTGAGAACCCCCAAACCCAAATCCCGATGCGTCACTGAGCACTGCAGTTGGCACACCTATCCCATGCTGCTCCACTGGAGCCAGTGGGCCAGGAAGATGAAGACGATTGTGCTACAGGAAGCAGGACCGGATTCACCATGTGCTAGGAAATTAACGTGTTAAGGAGATTAAAAAAACAATTCTGGTCACATAGCAAATGTGTAAGAACCTTCTTAAACTGTGACCCAGCAAGGTCACTCCTCAGTTCAAATGCTCACCTGAATAGAAAAGTTTGCCCAAGTCACTAAGAACATTTCACTGTCTTTTTTTTTTCTTTTTTTTGATACTGGGGATTATTGAACCTAGGAGCATTCTACCTCTGAGCTATATTCCAAGCCCCCTCTTGTTATTTTTATTTTTATTTATTCATTTATTTATTTATTTATTTATTTATTTATTTGAAGCAGGGCCTTGCTGAGTTGCTCAGGCTGTCCTGAAACCTGCAATCCTCCTGTCTTAGCCTCCCAAGTACTGGGATTGCAGGCACGTGCCACCACACCGTCTGTCATTATCTTTTCGAGGGTGATGATTTTCTTCTATCTTCCATGTGTGCTGAGATGCCCTTGGAGTCAAATTCTTCTTTTCCCCTCAGAGTAAAGTGAGTTGGGAAGAGAATCCTCTGTGCAACAGGATATCTAGTCTCAAGAGGCTGCACTACCGCCAAGCCAGCATCTTCTATGACCTTTCTTGGCTCCGCAGCTACATGAATGCCTGCCGCTCCAAGCCGCCAGATTTCAACATTAGAGAAAAAGGCACAACCATGTCATGTTTCTTCTCTAGAGACTCGATTTGGTAGGAAAGCAAAACTCCATATTCTGTCACATGCCGTAATTGCTCAACAGGACATTTATCTCCAAATGGAGAAAGCACACGTGATTCTATGATTCTATACTAGTTTTAAATCCATGGCCCAGTTTATCCACTCTCATGTTTTAAAAATGAGCACAGCTCAATTTCTTGCAAGTTGCTAGTTACAGGTAGATTCTTCCCATTGTTCTGCGAGCCTTAAGTGTCACATCACACACTCAAATAAATTCAAGATTGACTTAAAGAGTTGCAGTGGAACTGAGTATGGTGGCACACACCTGTAATCCCAGTACTTGGGAGTCTGACACAGGAGAATGGCAGGTTTGAGGTCAGCCTTAGCAATTTAGTGAGAACCTTAGCAACCTAGTGAGACCTTATTTGGAAAATTAAAATTAAAATTAAAATAAATAAGAGGGATTGAGGGTATAGATTGAAGGCAGAATGCCCCTGGGTTCAATCCCCAGCACTACAAAAGAAAAAAAAAAGTTAAAGTGGAAACTAAAACCATAAAAATCAAGAAGAAAATGTGGATGAAAAGCAACTTGTTAGAAACAGTTATCCCTGGACAGCCAGACAACAAGTAATTTTTACTTTCTTTGTACTTTTTTGCCTGCCCCAAATTTTCTAGAATAGAAATATATTATTTCAAGCCGGGCATGGTGGTACACCAAGTACTGTAATCCCAGTACATGGAAGGCTGAGACCAGACCAGAGGATTACAGGTTCAAGGCCAGCTTTCAGCAACTTAGTGAGACTGTTTCAAACTAAAAAATAAAGTATGGCTGGGGGTGTAGCTCAGAGGTAGAATGCCTCTGGGTTCAATACCCAGTACCACAAAAAGAGAGAGAAAGAGAGAGAGAGAGAAAGATGCTATTTCTATAAATGGGAAACAAGTATTTTAGAAAACTGAATTGCTAACAAAACAAGTTTATAGTGAAGAAGACTCTCCATCTTACTCCATACACTTTCACCTCATAGTTAATAGTTAACGACTCCATTTCTCCCCCATCTCTACCACATGACCAGCCTCTGCTGTGCTGTCTACTCCTCCAAGCTTACTAGACCTGACCCTTCCTTTCCCCTCCTACAATCAGCCCAATGTCTGGTTCAGGCCCTCATTACCTTTTTACCAGTGGGAAAGCCTTCTCTGACTCTCCACTGCCCTGGGGTTGAACCCCCACCCTGGCCAACCATCCACCATCCTTAACACACGCCTCTGGCGTTAGGCCTCAGCCTCCTTCACACGTGCCAGCCAGACAGTCCCTGCACATACCAGTGCCCTCACATCTCTGTGACATTCCTTCTACTCACAGCAGAAGGAACTTTGTTCATTCATCCACTCATGCAGCAGACATGTACTGCATGAGTTTTATGTGCCAGTCACTGTGGGGCACAAGAATTAAATACAAATCTCTACTTTATTAATGTCATGTCACTATAACCAATACCTGAAATAATCAACTTATGGAGAGAAAAGGTTTATTTTGGTTTCAGGTGTAGAGGTTTCCGTTTGTGACTGGTCAGCCTCAGCGCTTTAGGCCTATGAGGCAGCACGTCATGGCAGAGGACGCCCATGTTGGAGCCAGACTGCCCTCCTCATAGCTGGGAAGCCAAGTGGAGAAGGAGGACAAGAGCAGGCTCCCAGAATCCCCTGTGCCTTGAAGACCTCCCACCTCGACTCCCCCGGCCCACTTCTTAACAGTTCTACTATTCTTCAAATAGTGCTTCCCTGGGAATTAATCCTCCAACACATGGGCCTCTGGGGGACATTTCAGATCCAAACTGTGGAAGGGAGGCAGACAGATAGACAGCTAGTTATTTTGTAGAGTAAATGCTAATTCTGTTGATTAAGTCATCTAGTGGTAGGACTGGCCTCCAACCCCATGTTGCTCCCAAGTAAGGAAGAAAAAGCAAGAGCAGTGATCCATTATGGTTGGCCCCTGGGGATTTGTTGGGGAGGAACAGGAGATGGGGCTGAAGCAGCTACATATACCATGTTGAGCTGTTAAAAATGCATGTTTTTGCTAGCTAGACTAGTTGATTACTAATATCTGAGCCATGCTCTTTTTTAAGTGTTTTGCATATACTAACTCATCTAATCCTGTTAACAACTTTGTGAAGTGAAACCTCTCTCTCTCTCTCTCTCTCTCTCTCTCTCTCGTTGTTTTTGTCATTTGGGGTACTGGAGAATTGAAACTAGGGGCATTCTACCTCTGAGCTATACCTCCAACCCTTTTTTTGTTTGTTTGTTTTGAAACAGGGTCTTGCCAATTTACTGAGAGTCCTGCTGAGTTGCTGAGGCTATCCTCAAACCTGCAGTCCTCCTGTCTCAGCCTCCCAAGTACTAGGATTACAGGCATACACTACCACAACTGGCTACAACTCTCTTTTTATAGATCATGAAACTGAGGCACAGAAAGATTGATTTCTACAATGTCATGTAGTAATTGTTGGCTCAGTGTGAGCTCTTTATCAACATGCTTTAAGAATTGATTTTATGTGTAGCTGTCTTGTCTCTGCAGAGAGAAGGTAAAGCAGGAAAGGTTGGAGACTGCCATAAGCACTTTGCATCCAGATCTCTACTGACCTAAAGATGCATAATGCATACCCAGTGAATCTGAATTGAATTGAACTGAACCAGAGGCTTTTAAGGGCTCAGTGAATACTCTACTGCTTTGATAATTATCCAGACCTATATTATTTGGGGGGAAGAGAGTGAAGAAAAAGGACTGTATATTCCACATCTTCACATCTTAGATGACATCTCATGCTCTTCAAAAACAGATAACAGGACTCAGTTGGTTGAATGCATGCTCTGTGGTCCCCACCTTGCGAGCTTGGAATCTCTTCAAGTCAAAAGCTCCTGCAGCAGCTGCCTCATTAGCCTCCCACCTGTTTGAAGCTGTAGCTTGACCAAAAGGCTCTAAGAACAGGGTTCTGGAATGTGAGCTACTTTAGCTGTTTGAACTCACTTATTCAGAGGGAGACACCGAGTCCTGCCCATTCAGATTCCAACATAATAGAGTTAGAATGTGTAAGTTTAAGGGGGACGCTGTGCAAACCAGCACTCTTTCTCATCTGAGCCCAGAGACAAAATGGCAAGCATCTTGGCCATGCTCAGTTTTGCCCTATGGGAGCAGGTGGACTGAGCTGCAGGTCCACAAGGGGAATGCTCTGAAGCCCACGTGCACAGGCGCAGGATATGTTAAGCCCTTCTCACCCTCACACACTGGTGGGAGGTGCGAGTTGGCGCTGCCATGAGGGAGGTCGTGTGAGGACACTCTCACTTCTCATTCCAGCACTTGTTCTAGTGTGGCACTTGCCTTAAGGGGGCAGGAACCTGGAGGGAGGAGACGCCACACACTCACCCTCTCATACCAGGGCTTTGTCACAGTCCCTCCCACAAATCAAAACCATCCTTAGTCATGGAGGCCAGGTTCAACACAGGCCTCCTCTTTTTTTTTTTTTTTTTTTTTTGTTCTGGAGATTGAATCCAGGGGCATTCTATCTCTGAACTACATCCCCAGCCCTCTTCCTTCCTTCCTTCCTTCCTTCCTTCCTTCCTTCCTTCCTTTTCTTTTTTAAACAATGTCTCAGTAAGTTTCTAAAGTTGTTGAGGCTGGCTATGATCTGTCATGTCTCAGCCTCTCAAGTACTGGGATTACAAGCGTGTGCTACCATGCCCGGCTATAGGCCTCTTCTTTAATGTAAGTAATAGCAGCTGGCACTAACCAAACACATCTTCTAGGTGCAAGGCTCTGTGTTCTGGAGAGAGTTGAGGACATATAGCCAGGGAGTAGTGCTCTCTTTTCTACTGCCTTTACCAGTTGCCAAAACTGCGATTCAGAGAAGTTTAGTGAACTGCCCGAGGTCACAAAGCCAACAGATGGAGGAGTCAAGGCTCAGAGCCAAGTTGTCTTAGCTTTTGTACTACACTGTCTTGGCCTCAGAACCTCTGGCCTCCAAATTCTCCCTACTTCTTCCTCCAGCTAGAAGTCATTAGCCTTCTTCCAAATTCCCACAGCACTTTAGCTGCATTTCTTTTATGGGTCTTACCAGTTTTGACAGCTTATTATTGTCATTTATAAAAACATATTAAAAGTATTCACTTTTCCCATTCACCTGGGGACATGGAAGCTGGCTCCATCCCTTAGTCCTTGGCATGCTTCCTATGGTGCCACATGCAAAGTGTAGCATCCTTAATCAAGGGGATAGAGGGGCTTCTCACCAGATATGCCCAGCCTGAGCACCTGTACATGCCAGGAACTTAGAAATCTGTAAAACTGCCTCTAGGGTTTCTTCTGCACAGGTTTCCAAAGAAAAGTAAAGATTTAACTGAGAAAGGCTGAATCGTGGCTTCTTTAACAAAAATAGGAACATCACATGGTACAGTCTACTTTCCACTGTCTCTCTGTTAATTCCCCATCCCTGGCTGTCTTGGCACTGTTGCTGCTGAGAGATCCTGCCCCAGTCTGCTGGGGACTCTTCTTATTTGTGGTTGCAATCTGCTGCTCCTTTTCTGTGGGTTTGTTTTGTGGCAGAATAGAGGCTTCCTTGAATCCTTTATTGCAGGCTATATGATGCCCCCATCTTATGTGGCTCCAGGTTCAGACTAAAAGATCTAGTCGTCATTAACTGTTCTTGTGTTACATAAACTGATACACCACATGGATTTGAAAACAATCTGTGAAATGCCTGCTGCAGCTGTTTATTAGGCCAGGAATGCCCACTCCTCCCTCTCTTGTTCACTCTCTGTTCCTGTCTGTCTCCTTGCTCCCTCTGTGCAAGGCAGGCTCCCCCTAATCTTGCTTCTTGGCCTGTGACAAATAAGTTCACATCCTGATCTAGTTTTTGGCAGAAGAGAGCTGTTTTGAGGATGAACCCAGCTCTTTAATACCTCCCACTTGCTACCCTTAAACATCTTCCTGGGTGAATTGCTCAAGGTTTTCATATTTTTCTCTTTAACCATTTCATAGCCAACCAGCTTGAGCTATATGGATTGCTACAGTGTTTTGTTGGTAATTTTGCATAAATTCTTGTCAATAAGTCAGTGGGGAAGAAAAAAAGGAAACTCTAGCATCCAGGTTCATTAGTTTAAGCAGTGACATCCCTGCTCCCCCTGGGTATAGCCCTGAACAGGATGTCCAGCCATAGTACCACCACTGACACCTAGCCCTTCAGTAAGGAATGAAAGTGCCTGAGGGCTGCCTGTTTTGAAGCATGATCCACAATTGACGCAGGTGTTGATACCACCTCCTTCATGACTGCCACGGATGAGGACAGAGGTGTGGCCCTGCCACTTACTGAAATTCAGGAAAGCTACAGAGAAGTGGCCCAGTAGAACCTTGTGACTCCCAGTGCTGCTCACTGGTGCCAGTCCAGGCCCTGCTGGTCATCCAGGCTGTGGTGCTCTTCAAGGGGCCCATAGAGCTGTTCCTGGTGACATGTTGAACTACATCATCAGAGCTCCAGAGGCATGGTGACCTGACTTCACCATGTGAAGTGTCATCATGCCACCATCTACCTCGGAACAGATTCTAGAATGAGCCACTTCATGTACCAGTGTCCCCTGGAGTGGCCAGTCCTCTATGTAGAGGCAGTTCCACTGGTCTCATCTCCTCCTTCCATCAGGGATTCCCTCCTCAGGTACCTCTGCCCTGTCTTCCATCTAGTCTTGGTCAAAGTTTGTTAATGACTTCAAAAGGGAAGGGTCTTGGGTTCAGATCCTGTCCCTTCAAGAAGACCTCTGCTTCCAAGTAAACTATCAGGTACAGCTAGATATATGGGAGAAATACTCTACTTGGTTCTATCCAAGTGCATTACACTACAGATGTTGGTGCATGGAGGGTAGGGGCTGACTCTCCTCCACTCACTCTCAGCGTGCGAGCCCAAGCTTTGGGTCAACCCAGTTGTGCAGTCACGTGAACAGTGATCCCTTTGCCTGTATGTGGAGGGAGAAATCTATTAATCATCAAGTCTCGCAAGTTTCTTCTAAATCAGTTAACTTTTTTATTTTTCACCTCTGTTAATTTAGAAGATTTTTTGTTATCGGTATAAATTGTTCACAAGTGAATATTGCCAGAAAAATTTTAAATCTTTTCCACATATAAGAAACTTTTAATTTATAAACTCATTTTTCCCTAGACTGAACAATGCCATAATCTAGCACTGAACATGTAGAGTTAAATAAATATAAGTTCAGACACCTCAAAGTACTCTATTATATATGCTATATTGTGATTACACTTTACTGGTGAAGTATAGTCATTCTTTTTGATGACATAGAGATATAGTGAAGTAGAACAGAGCAACATAGAAATACAAATGCCTTATACTTAGTAAGGTTAAGTATGGTTTCATGAGCTTTTATTTCAGTTATATGTTTACATGTCTGTGTGTATATATGTGAGCACACATGTTATCACACGTGCACACACACATAGCATGGATCACCCATTTGCATGCGTCCTTTGTGTCCTGGAGCTCTGTGTAGAAAGTGGGTCTCATCACGGGCCACATTCAAACAAAGGTCGAGAGCTACTGCTCAGGAGATCCCACCCCGCCACCTTTGCCACAACTTCCTTAGCTGCTCTAGATGACACCGCCTCTCCAAATGTATTTTTTCCTTCCTTGAAGCCAAATCATACATTCCTGACTGGTTGTGCCATCTTTGAGTACTTGTGTTTTCATTCTTGCAAGATGACTGAAGGGAAAATCAGAAATTGTGATAAGCAGGCACAAGATAAATGACACTTCATCCTTCTCCCTTGAATATCATATTTAAACCAATTCCTGTTGCTATTTTTAAATGTTGCTCAATTTAATGTGGTATTTCTGCTATTGAAAATGCATGCCTATAACTACACATCATGTATGCTGGAGCTTTGGTACATAGCCCTGCCCAAGATTTGTAGATACCCATCTGCCTATACATTACTTGAGGAAAGTCAACATGAAGAAGCCTCAAAATACTTAGCTGTGCTGCAGAATGGTCAGTTTCATACTGAATTCCTCGTTTGGGAGCTCGGTGGGATACAGTAGTTCAGTGGTGCTCATGAACAAACCATTGGATATTTGTAAAATGAGCAAAGAGTTCAACTCCTGCTAAGCGCCAGGCCCTCAAGTGTGTGACTCTGCTGTGAGCTACTGGCGGTATGCACAAACAAAAGACTGTGAGGTGTCCTCTTAGATGCCAAGCCTCATTCCAGTGCCTGGAGCATTTGGAGAATGTCACTATTAGATATGGCAATTCATTTCCTTGAGACAGAACTTGGAGTTAAAAGGAGGTTAAATGAAAAGGAACACAACAGTGCCAGGTTTCCATTCCTTTCTTTTGTGCTTAAATATTAATAGGTACTTGGCATAAAAGCTTAGAGAGCTTTGTAATCCCTCATGGTAGTGGTAGGGCTTCAGGTGGGGTATGCGTTGTTAAGTCTCAATTTGCTTGTCTTTGGTTACTTAGCATATTTCTATGTCCTGGGATGATAGTGTGAGAAACCAGTCTAGTCCAACAGGTAGAAGCAGGTGAAGATGAATCTGCTATGATCTCTTGTAAATCTCCTCATCTACATAAAATATACAATAAAATCCAGGCATGGTGGCACATGCCTATAATCCCAGTGACTCAGGAGACTGAGGATAGAGGGTCACAAGTTTGAGGCCAGCCTGGGTAACTTAGCTAGAGCTTGTCTCTAAGTAAAACAAAAAGGCTGGGGATATAACTTAGTAGTAGAGCAGGCACCGGGTTCAATCCTCAATACAAAAAAAAAAAAAAGATAGATGATAGATAAGTAGAACAATTCACTTTAAAGGCGTTTTCCATACCTTTGCTCATAGAAGAGAACAGAACTCTATTCAGCTAGGGAGGGGAGGAAATATAAGTTTTGTGTTTTTAATACATCAACAATATTACTTATCTAAAATCAGGCATGATGGTGGCACATACCTGTAATCACAGTACTTAGGAGAATTGTAAGTTAGAGACCAGCCTCAGCAATTGGGCTTTAAAGAACTTAGTGAGACCTGTTTAAAAAAAAAATACAGGGCTGAGGATGTAGCTGAACAGTAGAGCACCCCTAAGTTCAACCTCCAGGACCCAAAGTTCACTTCCACACATAGAAATGATTAATATTTGAAGTGATCGTTGTACCATTTACTCTGATCTGATCCTTACATGTCATATATATACATTGAAATAGTCATACTGCACCCTACAAATATGTACAATTATTGTATCTATTAAATTTTTAAAATATTTACACAATAAGAAAGTCTTATTTACCTAAAAGTAAAAATTGACACGAGGATCCCTGAAGCAAATAATATCCGAGGGGCTCATTTTATGGGGTGGGAGTGGTGTGAGGCAGAGGCTGGGGTTCCTGCTCTGCACTAGCCAGGTGACCAAAGCCTAGTCACTCAGCTCTTGGAGATATAATTTCTACATCTTTAAAGTGTCTTACAAAGCAGCTCCGAGTAGACAATGTGCTGCACACGAGATACTCCAGATGTTGAGCACCAGGTCTTTTTATTGCCTAGTTAACAATATCGTAGAATCCACACAATTTAACACTGAAGTCATTCCACTTTCACTCTCTATAACACAGTTCTTGGTGATGGATGTCATAGAACTTGGTAAGATTTGATGCTGTGTCTGCCATCATGCCCCTACTTCCTCATCTGAGACTTTGTAGGGCCACCACAGAGGAGCAGTCTGCAAATGAGCTTTGCTAATCTTAGGCTCATATAAATTATTCACCAGCCCGGCTCCTCCGGTACTTTATCTTATGGAATCCACCAGCAACACTGCCCCGTGTTTCTAAATCTTAATCTGAAACTGATACCTTAATATTAAGTTTCCATGGCCTTACATTATTCCATATGTCAGCTGATTCTAAAAATAGTTTTTTTCTTTTACTCTGACATTTACTACCTATCTGAAACTTTATATGAAGGTTAAGAATCTAAAGTAGCTGGCTACTATTTTTTCAGTATCAATTATTAAACCATACTTCTGATATCTCGTTTAATTTTTTTTTGTACTGGGGATTAATCATTTAACTTCTGAGAGAAAGAGAATATAGTATGTAAACAAGAATTTCTGCTTATTTTAAACACCATGTTGAAATAGTATATGTTCCTTGCTCTTTTCAAATAAATGTACCTCAGAATTACACATACTAAAGTTACTATTTTTTATTGCATAAGAAGAAAATTATGAACAGTATCAAGTTTCTGAGGATTTCACATGTAAAGATGATTGATTATGTTAAGTCTATGGATATTAATAAATTCATCCTATTTATGCCCCCCACCACCACCACCACCATTTCTACCATGGATACAAGCAAAGGAAACAAAACCATCCAAGGCAGGGAACCACATGATGTCATTAATCTGCTCTCCTGGCAGGAGAGGTAATTATCCTCTGAAGGCCTTATAGAAAAGACCTGATGGTTCCTGGACAGAATCAAGCCAGCTCAGAAAAGGAAAAAAGACTTCAACTATAATGCTAATGGTCTTTTTCTTTTCTTTTCCTTTGTCTTTTTCTTACATTACTGGGGATGGAACCCAAGACCTTGTGCATGCAAGGCAAGTGCTCTATCACTGAGCTACACTCACAGTTCTTTCTTCTTTTTATTTTGAGATAGGATCTCAAAACATTGTGTTTTATTTAATACAATGTCCTCTCTGTTCTTGGAGAGGTCACATTGTGTTAAATATTCTGAGACATTTCTAATTATTTTCATGAATGACTGGGTGTTAGTTTTGACAATCCAAATCTCCATTTCTTAAGATTTTCTTGGTAAGAGACATCCAGTTTAGTAGATTTTTATTAATCATCTACTGTAAGCTAGGCATAGTGTTGTAGCTGCGGCAATTGATCTCAGTGGCTGTTAGAGTGCTTGTTCTATAGAAGACTTATACTTAGTGAATAACTACATAAAAGATACAAATATACATGGCATGAGGAACTCACAATCTAACAGCTGGTCTGGAGATGGAGGAAAATACATTAAAAAAAAAAAAAAAAAAACAATGAAACCAAGTGAAGGGCAGTAGTAGATATCAAGAATTACTGTAGAATGCTGGGTATGGTGGCATGTCCTGTAATCTCAGTAGTTGGGAGGCTGAGACAGGAAGATCACAGGTTTGATGCCAGCTTTGGCAATTTAATGAGACTCTCTGCAATCTAGTGAAACCTTGTTTCTAAATAAAAAATAAACAGGAGCCAGGCATGGTGAGGCACACTTGTAATCCCAGTACTTGGGAGGCTGAGACCAGAGGATCTGGGTTCATGGCCAGCCTCAGCTACTTAGTGAGGCCCTTCTGCAACTTAGTGAGACCCTGATTCAAAATAAAGAATAAAAAAAAATAGGACTGGGGTGTAGCTCAGAGGTAGAATGCCCCTGGGTTCAATCCCCACTCTGGCAAATAAAATAAATAATAAATAAATAAATATAAAAAATAAAAAGGGCTAGAGGTGTAGCCCAGAGGTAGATTGCCTAGTTCAATGGGTTCAATCCCTAGTTTCCTCCCCACACACACATACACACACACACACACACACACACACACACACACACACACACGGGGGGGGCGGGGAGAGAAGGAGGAGGAGGAGGAGGATTATAGAGTGGTACTTGAAGACACCTCTGGAAAATACTAAAGTTAAGGGATATAATTTATCGATATTTACATTTACAGAATTTCACTTCAAGGGGTACTCATAGCAAATTTTGCAGGGAAAAATATAAAATGAGATATGCTCAGTGTGATTTCCCCAGAAACAACAATAGATTAGGAACTTGCATTTCTAAGCCAAGCCTTAATGTCCAATATTTTAAAAATAATATGTAGATTTGCTATGTTTAGTCAGCATTTATCCACAGTAAGTTCTATACCTTTTTGTCATACAGATGACATTTTCTATCATCTTGATGACATGTGACAGGAGATGGTGATGTGTTCAGTAATCACCTTTATACTCCTCGCTGTGATTACTGTGTCTATTCAAAAAGTCAAAGTCACATAGCTGAAAAGGTTATTGAGAGTAAGTCAAAATAAATATTTTTGAGGGGATTTTTTAATATATAGTTTTTTGTTGTTGTTGTTGTTTTACAGTACTGGGGATTGAACCCAGGAGCATTCTACCTCTGAGCTACACACCCAGCCCTATTTTTTTTTTTGTCTTTACAGTGTCTCACTAAGTAGCTGAGGCTGGCGGCAAATGCAGATCCTCAGGTCTCAGCTTCCCAATTACTGGGATTACAAGCGTGCGCTACCACGCCCAGCTAAAATATAGTTTCTCGATTATCTCCTGAAAGCTAAGCACAGTGTTACAGTTAATAACACTGGTTTGTTTGAGAAACTTGGATAAAGTTTTTTTTGTTTGTTTTGCTTTTTGGGGGGTACTGAGCGTTGAGCCCAGGGGCATTCTCCCTCCAAGCTATATCCAAGCCATTTGTTAAAAAAAAAAAAAAAAAAAAAAAAAATTGTTTAGAACCAGGGTCTGGCTAGGTTGCCGAGAGTCTTACTATATTGCTGAGGCTGTCCTTGAACCTGCGATCCACCTCCTTCTCAGCCTCCCAAATACCAGGATTACAGGCATGTGCCGCCCGCCACACTAGGCATATTTTACTCTTTGCCCTCTTTCTTATTTTGAATTGTTCTGGAGCAGGTATATAGAATAGAAACCTAGTATGAACCTTCCAGTACCTGAGGACAAGTGCTTTCTGTGGTTCTATGGACAGCATCTCATTTATTGCAACTATTTTATCTTCAATTCCAATAATATGCATAAGTAGATGTGATTTTATATTTCATTTTTATTATTTATACCTTATTTATAACAACATTATTCCTTATTGTTTCACTGGTTGTTTTGTGTTTTTGTTTTTGTTGTTGTTGTTTGCAAATGTCAAGGATATTAATTAAAATAGATCTGGGCTTGAATTTGGATCCCAGCCAGCCAAGCATGTGACTGTGTACAATTTACCTAATATCTTTTAAGTGGGGAGCCCAGTGTTCCCTTCTATAAAGGAAAATGGTAATGTTTTGATGGGGAATGAAGGAACGAGTGGTTCCTCGTTGTATACTCAACACAGCATCTTGCACAGAGCTTGCCTTTAATAAACATTAGTGAGAAGCCCCTGAAGTTATGCAGGGCACAGCCCACACAGCTCCCTCAATGTGAGCCCTGGTTTTGTTTTTCTCTGGGAAAAAGCGATCTGAGATCAAAATACTTAATTTATCTAAGGCTTTTAGACTGTGACTTTAAATTGGAAATTTGCTTTACATTAGTGGAAACTTGAGAAAATGAAGTGTAGTCAATACTGCATAATGTTTTGAGTAACGACCTCACATAGCCTAGATGTGCAGTAAGCTATACCATCTAGGTTGTGTAAGTGCACTTTGTGGCATTCACACAAGGACAAGATCACCCAACAATACATCTTCCAGAAAGTTGCCCTGTTGTTAAGTGAAGTGTGACTGTATTACAGATGTTCTGAGATGGGAGAGATCTCTGATCCCCCCAAATCAGGTAAACATTCTTAAAGATTTGGTGCTCAAAAATGAGCAGGAAAAGGGGGTACTTAAACTAGATAGAATATTTTGTGCCTTGAAGTCAAGGGTTTTGTTTTTTGTTTTTATTTTTGTTTTCAGTGCTGGGGATTAAATCCAGGGGGCATTCAGCCCTTTTCATTTTTGAAACAGGATCTTGCTAAGTTGCTGAAGGTCTCACTAAGTTGCTAAGGCTGGCCTCAAACCTGTGATCCTCCTGTCTCAGCCTCCCAAGTACTGGGATTACAGGTGTGCCCTACCATGCCATGACAGAGTCAAGGTTTAAATGGGGCTTAGTGCTAAGCTTAAAAAAAAAGGAGACCTGCATGTAATATTGACTGGAAGGAAACTAGAAGTTAACCAACCTATTAGAATTATATTTAAAAAATGTGATGTCAAGACAATGTAGTGACCTACACCTGTAATCTCACTACTTGGGGGGCTGAGACAGGATGAGCTCAGATTTGAGACCTGCCTGGGTAACTTACTGAGACACTGTTTCAAAATAAAAATAAAGTGTTGGGAGTATAGCTTGGAAGTCGAATACCCCAGGTTCAGTCCCAAGTATAAAAAAAAAATGGGGTTCCAGGCTTGTCATGAGGATAATCCTTACCAGCCCCACCCCTGAACTCTCCTTTCTGAAAATCTCTTTCTTCAAAGGCACACACCCAAAGTGACTCTGTCCCCTGAGCCAAACCTACAACCCTTGGCCCTTGTTTGTGCCCTCCTTGAGGGGCCCTGGCCACTTGCTCTGACAGATCTGGGTTAGAGAGCGCCTTTGCCCTGGGAGGAAACAGCTGGCCCCTGGCTCATTCCACAGCCCTGGGAGCCAGAGCCAGTTTCCCACCATTAGACCCTGGACTCCACCCTGGAATCCAGCAGCCTTCAGAGCCGCCTAACTCAGGAGCCCCCTGGGACACTGGCGCTGGAAACCACAGCCGAGCTCTAAGACCTCAGTCAGGGCTCTAAGACAAGGAGAAGAGATAATTTTAGACCACAAACTTTGACCTCCTGAATAGAAGGAGAATGAAAAGAAAAAAAAATAAAGAAAAACAAAAATAAAAATGTTAGGACTTAAACTTCTAATTTCTCAGTTCTGACACTTTTTAAAAAATGAATACTGGAGAGTCTAAATCATAACCTCGCTATCATGGCCCCTATTTTATTTGTATGCTGCGTTGTTTAGGAACTGGCTAACATTATATGCTACGGTGACTTCTGTTATTAATGTTCAGTAGAACATAGCACCTTACATACTCCATGCTGAGTGCATTAGTTTCTTACAGCTGCCGTAACAAAATGCCACAATTTAGTGGTATTAAGTAACACCAATTTATTCTGTTACAGTTTTGGAGGTCAGAGGTCCAAACTGGGTCAGTCTGACTATATCCTTTCTAGAAATTCTAGGGAGAACCCTTACCTTGCTTTTCTAGCTTCTGCATAGCTCAGCTCATGGCCCTGTATGCTCTGCTGCCTGCACAGCCACATCTCCTGCCCTGACTCTGACCCCCAGCTGGCCTCCCTCTTATCAGGACCTTAGTGACTGCACCTAGGGCCCACCCTGATGATCAGGGGACTCTCCATCTCAAGATCCTTAACTCTTAGTCTTTGCAAAGTCCTTTTCAAACCTTGTGAGATATGCATTCCCAGTTTTTAGGGACTGGGATATGGGCATCTTTGAGGGGCTGATATTTGGCCTACCACACTAAGGCCTTGGAAGATGTTAGACCAACAACTTTGAAGCCAAACAGCAGAGAAAATGTGAAATGCTGGAAGTGGAAGGTCATGCCAGGCCAGTGTGTCCTTGTATAGAATCCCGTAGTTGAAAATACTGTCTCTGTGACAACTAAAAATGTGGTCAGGTATGATATTCAGAACAAGGGAATGTCTCCCTGAGAGACCTTCTTCATCTCTTATTCTGCCACCTTTGATTCATTATCCAGGGTACCTGAGGGACTACCACCCATTGGGTGCCGCTGTGAACACAGGCAGACCACAGTCAGCTGGCTCATTTCCTCTGGGCACAGCAGCGTGTCTTTGCCTTATATTTAGCATATAAATTGATTGTCAGCCCTGTCCCAGAGCAGTAACACCGCCTGCCAGCTTAGCACATCACATCCTTTCAAGGACAATGATGTCTCCCTGGCTTCCTCTTGTGGCTCAGGAACCAAGATGGTGTGGAGGGAGGCAGGAAGAACGTCCACAGTAGATAGCAGACCTGCCATTGGGGGCCGAGTTAGCAAATGGCACCCTTGCCACAGAGGATGCCCCCTTGAGGTGACGGATGACTAGTGTGCACTGCCAGCAGCTGGAGGAGCTACCCATGCAGAGCTCCTGCATCGAGGGAGATGGAGGAACTCACTGGAGAAACGCCATCCTGGGGTGTGAAGCCAAGAACTTAAGAAGGGGCTCCTGCTGATCCTCAGAGCTAGTGCATTGCAAGTGGCCTGGTGATGCTCAGCACAGATCCCCTGTGCAGCTCCTAAGATGCTGCTGGGGGAGAGTGCCAAGCTGCCCACGACCTTGTCTCTCAGTAAACAGCAAGAAAACCACCACATATCCCCACTGTGTATAAAGGGGTTTGTTGATACCTAGTTAGAACTCATACTCGTTGAATATTTACTAATGTGCCAGACAACTACTATGAGTTACTGCATTTGATCTTCAGAATTATATACTGGAAATGCTCCTATTATTTTACAGGAAATAGGCACAGAGTGAGCAAGTAATTTGCCCATGACCACATAGTCAGGGGTGCTGAAATTGTCCTTAAACCCAGACAGCCTGAGGCAGGAGCCCTTACTTTGACTCCCCTGGGCCCCACCAAGGAAAGGTGCTGAATGTGCTTGAATAAAGGTTTCTAGGAAAATTCTAATACATGCAAACGTGTATGAGGGCTTTACATATATGAATTCACTTAGTCCTTAGAGAACCTGAGGTAGGTCTGCTTGTTACTGGTGGATAGATGAAAGAATGGGAGGAGGGGTGGGTGAGGGGGCTGGCCCAAGCTCACATAGATAGCAAGTCAGGAGGAATTGGGATCTGAAGCCAGGCAGCCCACCCCTGTGCTCTAAGGAAGATACGTTGTCACTGGATGAAGAGTTAACACCAAGTTACATGTTTAAACAGTAAAACTTTCCAAGATCATGGGAGGCCCTGGAATTTGTACAGCACAGCAATGAATCCAAGAAAGATAAAGTTTCTTCCATGTCCTCAGGGAGTTTGCAGATAAATGGCATAGACATAATCAATTATAAACTCGGGTGACCTTTGAGACTCAAAGACACCATAGCACTAGGAAAAGAGTACGCTGGTGCCCCCAAAGTGTGCCTTCTAAAAATACAGGGTGTGCCGCTCACCCATAGCTGCTCCTCTTGAATTTTATTAGTCATTTACTTTATTAGCTTTTATGATTAGTATTTATCATTTTTTTGATAGTTTTATTAGTACTGACTTTTATGAGTATTAGTGTAGCATACACTAGGTACCCTTTTGGGGTGCTTGGTTATGTCACTTTCAATAGGAAGTAAAAGCCTAAGGAAAAGTGGAAAGTGATGAAGTTGCTAGCTTAAATTTTGAATAAAGCAACAGAGTTGGCCTGAGGAGGGAAATGGCCCAGACACAGGGACCCATGAAGGGGACCAATGACAATGCAGGAGGCAGACGGGACAACGGCCGGCCACCCAGTGGGAAAGGATCCAAGGCCTTTAACAAAGGGAATAAGAAATAAGCATTAACTATGGAAGTAAGAAAATTAATATATTAAAGACTCCATACAGCACTGTCGTGGGGGCTTGCCTCATCCTTAATTTCAATCTATAATGAATACAGTTATGGTGATATTTGGTTACATTTTGGTTTGATGATGACCAGACACATGATTTGTTGATATAAACAGTAAGTTTATCAAAGGGGATTTTTTTTTTTTTTTTCGGTACTGGGGATTGAACTCAGGGGCATTCTACCTCCGAGCTATACCCCCAGCCCTACTTTTTATTCTTTATTTTGAAACCGAGTCTCACTAAGTTGCGGACCACAAACCTGGATCCTCCAGCCTCAGCCTCCCAAGTACTGGGATTAAAGAAAGGGGAATTTGTTTCCTATTGCTACTATAACAAAACCCCACCAACATAGTGTCTTATAAGAACACATATTTATCTTACAATTTGGTAGATCAGAAGTCCAACATGGATCTTACTGAGCTAAGACAAGGACACATTTCCCAGCTTCCAGAGGCTGCCAGTCTCCTTGGCTCACAGTCCTTTCCTCCATCTTCAAAGCCAGGCCCAGCCCTTCTTAGGCTGCATCTTTCTCATTCTGTCTTCATTCTCACATCTTCTTCTTCCTTCCTCTTTTTGTATATGGACCCTGAAAGTTTGGATTGGGCCATTCTCTTCCAAAATTGTGTCCCCAGTGGTGCTGCCTTTCAGCTAGAGAGTCATGAGGGAGAGTGTAGTAATGATCAGGAAGGAGAGGTGATGAGCAGATTGCCGGGAGTCAGAAGCACAAGCAGTTGTGACCGTGTAGAAAAGAAACTCAGAGAAAAGATGGAGCATTAAGAAGCATGTCCTACAGAATCTGAATTTTCTACCAAAAACATTTTTTTAATAAAAATTGTGCTTGTCAAATAAATGAAGTTTAAATGCTTCTAGAAAAAAATACATGATTTTTATTCAGAGGAAGTAATTTGTGATGCAATTGTCAATTTGAACAGGTATTTATTAATCTACATAGTGCCAATATAGTGGCACTGCAAAGATGTTTTAGAAAAACCTGCATGCTATTAGCCTTGTAGAAATTATATTCCCCATTATTTATTTCCTGCTTCTCTATTATATTCCATATCACAACTCAGGGAAAATAGAAAAATTGATCTGCATCAAGCAGAAACACAATTCTGGCAACAAAACAGATTTGCATTAAAAATAGAACAAAATAGACAAAAAAAAGAGGCAAGCAGATTTTATTACACTTATTTTTGTCCATTTCCTTAGTTTTTCCTGATTTATTTTAAAACCCTGGTCACATGGTACCAGAATTTATATTTATGGTTAAATAAATATATCCATTAGGCCTAAGTTCATATAAGGAAAACTAGTGCTGATCTTGGTTCGAGAGGTATTTTTAAGTCATCATATTCTGGATTGGTAGCTGTAGGCTTTTTTTATTTTTATTTTTTAATTTTTTTTTAGGCTTTCTGCTCAAATGCAATTGCCAGCTCTCTGCTATTCTCATCCCCATGTACCATGGGGTCTTGTCAGCGTGCTTGTCCTTGCAGGACACTGTTCTTTGATTCCACCTCTGCCCTTCTGCCTTACCCATGTGTAGTCTCATACTTTCTCTGATGAACTCAATGGATAAGAGAAGCCAAGTAGAACTTCCTTCCCCCTTGAAGTAAATGGTTAGTCTTGTTTCTATACCAAGTCTCTTTTTAAGTTCCATCATTGTTTTTCATCAGGTTAAATTTTTTTATTAGTTAAATTGTTTTTCATGAGTTAAATTTTTGTTTGTTTGTTTGTTTGTGGTACTAGAGATTGAAGCCAGAGGCATTCAACCTTAGAGCTATACCTCCGGCCTGATTTTATTCTTATTTGGAAACAGGGTCTTGCTAGATTGATGAGAGTCTCACTACTTGCTGAGGTTGTCCTCAAACCTATGATTCTCTTCTCTCAGTCTCCCAAGTACTAGGATTACAGTTGTTTGCCACAAAGCCCAGCTCTGAGTTAAATTCTAAATGTTAACAAGCAGTATCAAAGGCCCATAGAGCATGGCAGCACACACTTATAATGCCAGTACTTGAGAGGCTGAGACTGGAGGATCACAGGTTCAAGGCCAATCTCATCAATTTATCCAGGTCCTCAGAAATTTACACCCTGTTTTGAAATTAAAAAATAATAAGGTTAGAGGTATAGCTCAGAAGTAGAATACCCTTGGGTTAAATCCCCATTAACTAACACACACATGCGTGTGCGTGAGCACGTGTACACACACACACACACACACACACACACACACACACACATACAACCACAGAGGGAAGAGTGTATTATACTAAGCACATTACACTAATGCATCTGTTCCTGAATCATGCCCCCCATATTGCCCCTCCCTCACCAGAATCTTTCTGCTTATAAGAACTTGCCGTTGTATGCTCAAAAATGCTATTCTCTGCTCTCATTAGAAAAAATGGCATTTCATCTCACATTTCATTCAAAATTAAGGAAGAATATAGAAAAATCAGACTTGTTGCTTTCAATTTACTACTCACATACACAAAAATGTCCCCCGCCCTTGAGAAACTCCTCATATTGTTAGAAACCCATATACATGAAATAGTTGGGATGATATATTTTCACAAACCTATCAAAGTCAATCACTAAACTGAACTTGAGAAAGAAGGAGGGGGAGGGAGTGGGGTGGGAATTGGGAAAGGGTTAAATGAGAAATGCGTGCATGTATGCCTTTACCAGCTTGTACCTAAAAAGATGTATGATTACAATACACCAATTTAAAAAAAAATAGTTGGGAAATCATAGATTCATAAACTCTTGTTAGGAAAACTGAGCAAAAAACATCCACTGGGGAGTCCTTTTTTCTTTTCTATTTTCCTCATCACAGAGTTAACCATAAGTAAACCAAATATTTGTTCATTAATTTGTACTTTGACCAAATGCATATATAATCCTTATAATATATTATGGTAATTTACCTTTCTGTTGTGCTTTAGTTATTTCACCTTGGTTATTATAAAGAATACATTATTCTGAACAGTACACAGATTAAGAGAATAATGTTATTCTGTATAAACTCTTCATGAGCCAAGTATGTATTGTGGTTTTATAACTCTCTCTAGGTTCTTAGATGTACATTAAATCCTTACTTGTTACTTGATAACTGACTAGGGAATTGCAGAGACAGTAATGACTTTCAGAAGCTGAGAGTCTAGTGGGAAGCACAGGAGAACCTCCAAGATGTCTATAATTTCCCAAAGAGCATTCAAATTAATAATTTAATAATCTTTTACTTTAAAGCGATACTAGATTGCATTGCTTGGTGTGACTGAAATTACTGTACCCCAAAACTATGGAGAGATAGAATGTGGAGTACAATAGCAATTAGCCAGTATTTTTTTTTTACAAAACAGTTTTGTATTGGTGCATTGTAATTGTACCTGGTAGCAAGATTCGTAGTGATATATTCATTTATAAACATAACATCATCTGTCTATTTCCTTCCCAGTGCCTCCCCTCCTCTCTCCCCCAATCCCCTCCTGCTACTCTGCAGCTCGCGCTCTCGCGCTCTCCCTCTCTCTCTCCCTCTCTCTCTCCCTCTCTCTCTCTCCCTCTCCCTCTTCCTCTCCCTCTCCCTCTCTCCTAATTTTCATGAATTCCCTTTTCTTTCCTTTTTTTCTCTCTAGATTTCACATGTGAGAGAAAACATGCAGCCCTTGACTTTCTGAGTCTGGCTGATCTCCCTTAGCATGATGTTCTCCAGTTCCATCCATTTTCCTGCAGATGACATGATTCTGTTCTTCTTTACAACTGAGTAAAACTCCCTTGTGTGTAGCCAGTAGAATATTCTGATCAGTAATGTGATCTGCTTAGTACCATTTTGGAATTTTGTGAGCTGTCAGTCCTTAATCCAAATTCTTCTTCGTTGTTTTGAAGGAGGAAACAGAACCACAGCAGGTGGCCTCCCATGTCATACACTCACCCTCAACCCCTGATTTCCACCTCATCCCACAGTGAGAATGGGAAAAATAAGCCAGACATGAAACTTTTTGCATAGTCTGTCTTGTTGATGCCACAGAGCAATGCCATGGTGGAAAGAAAACAAAAACAGTAAGCATCAGAATGAGGTGTTTTGAATTCCAGCACATTTTCAATGATCATGTGCCCTCTGAAGCAACATTCAGCCTCTCTGGGCTTTAGTTTCCCCATTTGTCAGTTTAAAGATGACTGCCTCATAGAGGGAGTTGGATTATCCAATGTACAATGTGTGTAAAAGTATTTTTTAAGCCAGATGTGGTGGTGCACACCTGTAATCTCAGTACTTGGGAGGCTGAGACAGGAGGATCACAGGTTCGAGGACAGCCCCAGCAAGTACTGAGACTCATCAACCTAGCGAGACCCTGTTTCAAAGTAAAAATAAAATAGGGCTGGGGGTGTAGTTCAGAGATAGAATGCCCCTTGATTTAATCCCTTGTATCACACACACACACACACACACACACACACACACACACACACAATTTGAAACCCTGATTCATTTCTTAATGCTAAATTTTTTATTATCTTCTCTAAGTAGGTCTATTAACTAACTTATTTTTTCCATCTCAAACTGAGTTTTCAACTCTTTATTATGTTTCTGCTCAAATTGGGCCTCTCTACATACATATTAATTAGGGTGAATGGGAATTTTATTTCCCTCTCTCGCCATTAGAAATGGTGAGGAAATGTTATTAACTGCTGATTGGAAAGTACTAGATTAGGCTTTGGGGAAAGTCACTGCAGTGGGGAAGTTTAAATAGTCACTGTAACAACAATAAGAACAACAGCTATGGCAGGGCCATCTCAGAGGAGATATCGTCCTGTGTTCAGAGGGAAGAACTGCCACCAGCAACTCAAGTCAGTGGCTCTGTGAAATGGAATTTCCCTGGCTTTGAATGGTGGAAATTGTCCAACCTCTAAAGATAATTGTCTAAATACAAATAGAATAAGGATTCTTGGATGGGACACAAGTACCTCTTCCAACACTAAGATTCCATTGCAAGTCTACACAAAGTTGACCTGATTTTTGTGTAGTAAAAATGAAGATTAGGTATCATTTGAATCTTTGAAACTCAGAGGGGAGAAAAATCACTATTTTAGCCAGTGGTTTCACATTTCTTATTAGGAAAAAGTGTTTTCTACAAAGGGTAACAGTTAATTAATTTTAACTTACCTCTTTTTACTGCCCCTTATGCCTTTAATGTTGAATAAATAAAGTAGGAAAGAAAGTGAAAGGACATTGATAGAAACAACTTTCAGTGTATATATTACAACATGTATTTATAAGCTTTAAAATCAGTATATTTAGGTGGTTTGGTTTTAAGAATACAAACAGATGTGAGCTCTTAAGTAGCAAAAGGTACTTCAGAGAACTTAGAAAAGAGGTTATGCATCTAAGTACCTCGGGGTATTTGCAGTGCTTGACTAGAATTTCAGTTCTGTTATTGCATACTTCCTCTTCCATTCATTCTGGCAACGTGCCAAGCTCCCCATTCACCCTTCTCTCCATATCTTACTAAGACACCTGGTAGTACTAACACTGCCGGATCTCCATACTTTCTTCCCTGTTTTCTGGATACCATCCTCTCCTGACTTCCACATACTTCACTGGTCCATCTCTGCTGGCCCCTCCTCCCTCATCCAAACACGCAATGCTGAGTACCCCAAGACACTGAGTCCCAAGTCCTCTTGTCTTTATTATTTACACACTCCAGTCCCATGTGCTAACATAGCCAGATCGAAATCTCTGGACCTGATATCTCCCTAAACTATTCAACTCATTTTCTAAATGCCTCCACTTGGAGGTCCTGGAGGTATCTCAGTCTTAACATGGCCAAAATAAAAAAATACCTATTCCTCCCCTAGTTTTCCCATTTAAGTGGATAGCATCATGATCCAACAAGTCAAAAAGTCCAAAGTTCATCCTTGATTTTCTTTTTACTCTCACCCTCCACATTCAGTCTATCCTCTCCAACCTGCCTCCAAAAGAGATCCCAATCCACTGGCTCCTTTACCTTGGATACTCCTGTCACCATTACCATTGTCTCTGACCCTCACTCGTTGCAATAGCTTCCCAACTTTTTGGCCTTGCTCCCAGTCTTTTCTCCTTTCAGTCAGTTCTGTACCCAACAGTGATAGTGATATTTTAAAATCATAAAGAAGATTGTGTTGTGTGCCCTCTTTCCTCCATTTGTAATTCCTCACTAGCATCCCATCTCACTTGCAATAAAATCCAGACTTTCTGCCCTGGTTTACAAAGTTCCTTTATCATCTGGTCCCTGCCTACTTCTCTGTTATCATTTTGTATTGCTCTTCCCTTTTTACACCCCTACATATTGGCTTGTTTTTTATTTCTATAACATACCAGGCATAACTCTGCTGTAGAGCTTCGGCTTATGCTGCTTCTGGGCTGAAAGGTCTTACCCCTTACCTGCGTATGGCTGGGTCTATCTTAGTATTAACTCACTCTTCGAGTTGCCTCCCAGAAACCTAAAGTAGTCACTGTGCTTTAATTCCATATGCATTTCTTTTACTATCTGACAACTTCTTGTTTACCAATCAGTTTTTACTCCTTGGTATATGTATACATGCACACACAAAAGTACACTGTAAGATCTATACAAGCAGGGGTCTTGTTCACCACAATAACCTCAGTACTTAGAACCGTGCTCAAAGTAGGTGCTCAAAAAACAATTTGAACACACGAATGAGCCATGTTAAGCAACAGAAGGGCCTGTTAAACAGAAATCTGTGACATTTTCTGCATTATGTCATAGCAAGGTCTTGGCTGATTTAGCTAAATTCCTAAGGACTAATCAAGAAAATAGAGTGGAAACTTAGTTCATTGGAAGCCTCTTTTTCCTGCATTTGTGAGCCTGGCTTCCATGAGGTAGAAACATGATGGCACTGTACATCTGGTCTTATTCTGATTAGATGCACAGAAGGTTAACACACCTCAGTGACACGGTCTTTAGGACCTTCCCACTGTCAGGTCCTCCCTCATTCATGTGGTGAGACTGTAGCCATAAATCCAAGTAGGTTTTGGTAGAAACAGAAAGCGTGTAGTGCTCAGAACCACTCCAGTGGATCCCCCATTCTTCCCTGCTTTGTACTAAAGCGAGATGAAATGCAAAGTACAGGAGGCCCAGTAGTTGGATCTGCTCTCAGGGACTTAATCAGGTCAGGGGCTCTCAACTGTGTGGCTGGGCTCCTGTCCACAGGTTCTCTGACTCTCCGCTAAGCCACACCCTTTCCCTAAGGAGACCTGGAGGCCAAGCCTGCTGACCCATTTGGAGATCCAGGAGTAAGAAACTTTTTATTTGTCACTGAAGTACTATTCATGGCACTCTAATCATGTGGTGCTCTTGAGTCCATAGTTATAGAGAGTTTCGTTTGAAAAGAATATTGAACATCTCTCGTTTTGATTTATCCTTTTGGGAATTGGTGCTGAAAATCATTTTCTCTCATTCTTCAGCCCTCTCAAAGCTAAGTTCTATGGCCTTTGGCCAGTTCCCTATTCCTCCATTCTCATTTCACAACTGCACAATGCTACTGTGCAGTTTTCCTCTGTTTTGAGCCCCTCCCTTCCTGTTGCTAAGCAGATGAACTAGGTTACATAAATCATCGATTTCTCAGCTGTGACAATGAGAGATAGGATAGCAGCTGCCCAAAATGGGGACAGCTACCTCTAGCATTGAGATATAGATGATGAAAAGAATCAAGAAGGAACAGGTGAAGTTATCAGAAATAAACAATTGGATTTATAGTTACAAGCTAGGAGGATTTGGAAGCAGAACAAAAAACATAACCTTTCCCTTGTCCCAATTTTCTTTCCATATATTTTCAGAAAGACCTGAGCAAGCACATTCAGAATATTTATTCCTTGAAGTTTTTTCTCTATTATAAAAGATGTTTCTTATCATGACCAAAAGGGGGGGAGAAAACAAGATAAACAATGATATGTAATTACACTACTTTAATACAAAGCCTATTAACATTTGGGCATTTACCTCACAGAGAGTTGTACTCATTGTGTATCAAAGTGGATTTATTTTTATTTGTTTATGTATTTGTTTTGCTTAGTTATAATGCACATACTTTTCTTCATCTTAGAATATTTGCTGTTACAGTTATTAATTCGTTTTAACATCTCAAGTTAGACTTATACATAGGAAGTCAGTTCTAAATCTGTATTTTAAATATATATTTGCATTTCTGACCCACAAAACGGAGCTAATGTTACTTTTGGCAATTTATCTCTTCTCGTCTCCTTTATTCATCTTCTAAGTATTCAGCTTCATCAGGTCACCTGTAGCTTCCAATGGGAATTTTCCACAACAGAAGCACTGCATAGGAACCCAGAGATTTCCTTTTGGAGCCTTCTGTTTACCAACTCTATCACCTGTGAAGATCTAATCAGCGTAATGCTGGCTCCAGCTCCCCAAAGTGGGAACAGTGTGTATGTGTATAATTAGCATATCGTCTGGTTGTAAGATGTTGTAAGAGTCTTTTGATGAGGCATCTCCCACCCCTTAACACGTTAGTGGTTTCCCAAAGTGCAGCTTTGCAAATAGCTACAGATGCTGCAAATTATGAACTCAGAAAGGCATGCTGCCAGTGGGACACTAGAGGGTGCTAGAGTAATATTGTAGAAGGCCTCTGCTTTCCCCTGAGCTCTGTGGTTGAAAAACACAATAAAGCTTTTTGGAAAAAATAATGCACTACCTTGTCTTGAACACTTTTTTTTTTTTTTTAAGTTTTACAATAGCGCGTGATGATGTGAGTCAAACATTAGTTATTATTCATCATCCTAATTAGTGACTTCTCAAAAGCAGACCTTTTCTTCCCATGCAAAAGAAAAAGAAAAAGAAAAGAAATTCTAACAATAGTCTCTTCCAAGACAGATTTTTGTTTGTTTGTTTTTTTGCTTTTTTAAGAAAAAAACACTTATTTTTTCAAGGTAGTGACTTTTCCCCCTTCAAAGAAATAGTCGTGGGTTAAAATGTTTAGTAGTTCTAGTCTGCTAGATATTGAAGAAGTAAATTATTTCCATGTTTGCTTTTAGAAACATAGAATTTAGTCATTTGATCAGCAAATGCCTATTATTGAATTTGAAACAAAACAAATGAGTGCATCAGAAAAAGGAACAGGGCTAGAAAAAAAAGCATAGTCAGAAAATTACACTGGCATTTATTCATAAACAACCATTGTAGTCATGTTTTATTTTTCAGTGTTAGGCTATCTTAAAAATCGTATTTTTGTCCAACATAATTTACTTAAAAGTATTGAGTACCTAATATTTATGTACTTAAAATTGTCTTTTGAACCATTCTTGCCTCAGTGGCCTAGTAGTTGACTTGAAGAGACAAAAGATTCACATGACAACTTAACTCCAGAGATAAGTAGCACATACCAAACACACAAGAGTTTGCAAGTGTGAATCACATAAAATGCTGCATGTTTATAGGACAGCGTTGCTATAGCACTGGGGTTAAATAGGGGAACTGGTTGTGCCTGATGCATGGGTAGGATTTACTTAGGCAGAGAGCAGATATTAGAATAATCTAGTGGCCAGAGAGGCAGCACAGGCAGAAACGCACACACAGCAATACCAAATTGTGTCTCTTCAAATTTCCCTAGGAAGGTCCTGATCCAAAATTGGGAATGTTATTGTTTTTATGTTATTTCTTTGTTTTTCTTGTAGTGGTTTATTTGGGCTTGGGGCTTTCTGTTCTTTTCTTTTGCTTTTGGTGTAGACTTTGTTTTGTTCATTGTGCAGGTAGTACTTTCACCAGAAAAGAAAAATCCTGACAGTCTTTAAGGTGGCTTCTCATTCCCCATCCCTAATATAACTGATGCTATATTTTTTTCTGGGTGTTTCACAACTCTCTTCTAGCCAGGTGAGCGTGTGCTGCTGTAACACCCAGCATGGCAGCTGGGCTGCCTCAGGAAGAGAGAGATGCTCCAGTCCTCAGGTTCCAGTAGCACTTCATCCAGACGGATGGCACAGCGTTATAGGAGTTGTGCACTGGGAATGTGTCCTCTCCTTCTATGACCTGATTCTAGTAGTCCTCATCCACGTTAAGAACTCAATGTGTTGTGTGTGTGTGTGCGCGTGCGCGAGCGATATGGATTGAGCCCAGGGGCATTCTACCTCAAGTTACACCCTTGCCCTTTTTTTTTTTTTTTTTTTGCTTTTATTGGTGCAGTAGAGTCTCACATTATAAGCTCTTTTTATTTTTAAACATGGTATCACTAAGTTGCTGAGGCTGGCCTTGAACTTGCAATCCTCCTATTTCAGCCTGGCAAGTACTGAGATTGCAGGTATACACCACCACATCCAGCTTTAATTAAATTTCTTTTTTAATTAAAAATATTTTATTATAGGGAGGGCACCAAGTGCTATGTGCATGTTTGTCAATATCAACATGATATACATTATGATGTGAGACCATAATGCACCAATAAAAGCACATAAAAGTATTTTATTAGTAGAAGAGCAGTATAAATGAATTATAGAAAATTAGAAAACACTAATAAGAAGCAAAAAACATTTTGAAAAAAACCATAATTCCCACAATAGTTCACTATGAACATCTTAGTGCCTATCCTTTGGAACCTTCTCCATACACCTCTCTGTGTCTCTCTGTCTTTCTACCTATCTAGCTATTTCTTAAATTGGGTTATACTACACATACTGCCTCCTAACCCATGCTTTTCATTTAATAATCTTCTTTAATTAACTGTTGATAAATGTTGATTTCCACATTGATGATTCCTATCAACAAACTTGGTGCATTCTGTGGAATGCTTTCTAAAGTCAGATTCCTGGACCTCAGCTTACATCTGCAGATTCAGAATCTTTAGGGATGTGGTTCTGGAATTTGTATTTTCACAAGCATCTGAATGCCCCATATCCTGTTCTATAGCTTAATTTTAGAGAGCCAGAATAGATTGCCACTGTATAAATCAGATATACTGCAATTAATTTAACCAGTTTTAAAGATTCAGTTCTTTATTATCATGATCCAGCTTGTAAACATCATTAAATAAATATCATTTGTAAGTTGAACTAATAAACAGCTACACGAATATCAACAGTTTTTTATTGCATTAGTATAAAATATGAGCTCAATACAATGATTGAAGGAATTTTTTTGGTTACAAAATGGCATAATCCCAAAACCTCAAGACAAAATCATCATAAAATGATAACATAAAACCAATGTGTCCTCCACCCCTTTTTCAGTTGTGGGCCACAGTATGGGTGTGTGAGTAGCCAGCCACCTGGCTCAGGTCTCCAGATTTAGTGACTCAGGTCCTTGCTCTGATTTATGTGGACACACTGGCCCACTCTGCCTTTCAGAATCCCTTTGACTTCTGCAGGCTGATTATTTCTTTGTTTTTTTAAATTTACTGGTGTATTGTTATCATATATCTTGATGAGGTGTAGGATGGTAGAGGCATACATGCACACAGCACTCACTTAGCTCTTCCCCAATTCCCACCCCACACCCTCCCCTCTCCCTCTTTCTCGTGTTCAGCTTAGTGATTGACTTTGATATGTTTGTGAATGTACGTCATGTGCATTAGGGTGTTTCTCTCCCGATCCTTTCTTAACACCACTGATTTAGTAATAATAAACTCTGCTCAACTTGTATTATTTTATCCTAATATGTGTCCTAATAACTGGTCTAGTTATCCAAGTTTTAGGCTGCCCCAAGGAAAAAGTCTGCCCAGAAGTATTTCATGTGTCTTTCTCCCTTTAATTGTTTTATGTAATTTCATGGTGTAAATGCCATTGGAACTAAAATTGAGCAGCTTAAGATTAAGTAATTAATTACACGAAGCTTCAATTATAATTACTAACTGATCCCGTCCTACCTGGGTGTGCACCTGCTGGCAGTGAGTTTCACAGTACTATAAAGGACAGATGGTGAAGCTCCATTTGACCTATCATATATAGTATTTAGGTAATTAGGTTAAAAATGATCTTGCAAAGATCTCAGATGGGCCACATTTGTCTAATCGGCTGTATATGAACACCTAGGTTGGACACCTAGGATGTATAAGAATATTAGATCAGTACTCTCTAATCCATTAGACACCATATTTCTGGAGTCTGTTTTAGCATAGATAATGCTTTTACATCCACTCATTGATATTTATTGAGAACTTAGTTAGTGCCAGGTACCATGCCAAGCACTGAAGTCTCAATGGAGGCTTAATGACCAAAAGTGACATCATCCCTGCCTCAGAGTTTACAGTCCAAGGAGATCAAAGACAAAAACCAGGCAATTCCTAGGAACATAGAAGGAAGGTACACAAGAAGAGCAATTAGAGTGCTAAGAGAGGCCTCTCCTATGCTTCACATCCAAATAGAAATCTATAGGACAAATAGGAACAGATCTGGAGAGGGCAGGAGACATTAAGGTTAAAAGGAACAGTGTCTACAGAAGCCTGTAAACCACGATGCCTCATTCAAGGGTCTGGAAGAGGTTCAGTATGAGTGAAGAATGCAGCTGGCCTCGAGGTGAAACTGAACAGGGGAGCCAGGCTGGCTTACCTAGGTCCTTGGGAGCCCTGGGAGGGCTGTGAACTTTATTATAAGAACAGGGGGTGCTATCAAAGGTTTTTAAGGACAAGAGTGTTAGCATAACATTTATGGTTTTTAAAAATCACCCTTGTCCAAGTAAGGGGAATGGATTGGAAAGTCTCAAGACTAGAAATGATCTGAGGGACCATCCTGCAGTCATCTAGCTGAGAGATGCCATTGACCCGGGAGAGAAAAGATTCATTAATGGTTTTTTCCATTCATCAAGTAAGCCTGTTGACCTTGTAATATTACACTTGGCTCATAACATTGTACTTGGTGTATTTTTTCCTACCAGAAGCCAGGCACTGTTCTATGTCAACAGTCTCTGTACTTTTGGAGTTTACATTCAGGTGAGGCAAGACAGACAATAAACACATTTTAAAAATTAATACAATAGCAGCATTATTCACAACAGTCAATCGATGGAAATAAGTCAAATGTCCATGACCAGGTGCATGAATAAACAATGTGGTCTAACTATGCAATGGAATATTATTCAGCTTTACAAAGGAAAAACATTCTGACATATACAGCTTGGGTGAATCTTGATAACATGATATAAGTGAAATAAGCCAGTCACGAAAGAACAAAGCCTGTATTATGTCACTCATATGAGGTACTTACAAGAGACAAATTCAAAGAGGTGAAAAGTCAGTGGTGGTTGCCAGGGACTGGAGATGGGAAAGAATGGGGAAATCATTGCTTAATGATGTTAAACCAAAACTCTTGAGACTGAGGGATTTCTGGAACAAAAGGATTTGCTGAACCATGAGAGATACCAGCCAGAAAAGGACTAGGTTCTGGGACAAGTTCTTATAACTTATCAACAGCAGAGCTAGGTAGCAGTTAGAAGTGTATCCACAGGACCAGAGGTAAGAGCAACTTAAAAAAAAATAATGTAAAGAGTATACTCCGTAAAACATTTCTATGCTTTTATCAGTGCAATGTAATCATGTCATAGATTCAGAGTGATACAGACATGCATGCACACGGCCCTTGGGGTGTTTCCCTCCATATTCTCGCTCCCTCCCTACCTCCCCATATGTATTAGTGAGGTTGGTAGTGAAACCTTATATGAATGTAACTTTATTTAATCTGTTTACTTTCTTCAATCTCCACCGCCCCCCGCCTCCTTCCTCTAATCCCCTTCCACTAATTTATTGTTTTCTCTCTTTTTCTTCCTGTTTTTGTTCTAGCTTCCACATATGAGAGAAAACTTAAGACCCTTGACTTTCTGAGACTGGCTAATCTCAGCACAATATTCTCTAGTTCTATCCATTCTCCTACAAATGACATAGTTTTGTTCTTTATGGCTGAGTCAAATTTCATTGTGTGTATATACTACATTTCCATTATCCATGCATCTGTTGATGGACACCCAGGCTGGTTCCATAATTAACTATTGTGAATTGCACTGCTATAAACATGGGTATTCTTATATCTCTATAGTATTCTAATTTCAATTCCTTTGGAAAGATACCAAGGAGTGGTATAGCTAGGTCATATGATGGTTCCATTTCTAGTCTTTTGAGGAATCTCCATTCTGACCTCTAAAGTGGTTGTATTAATTTATAATCCCACTAACCATTTGTGTGTGTGTGTGTGTGGTACTGGGGATTGAACCCAGGGGCATTTTATCTCTGAGCTATATCCCCAGCCCTGTTTTTATTCTTCATTTTGAAACAGGGTCTCGCTAAGTTGCAGAGGACCTCACTAAGTAGCTGAGGCTGACCACAAACCTGCAATCCTCCTGTCTCAGCCTCCTAAGTACTGGGATTACAAGCATGCACCACCACACCTGGCCATTGGTTTTTTGTTGTTGTTGTTTTGTAATGAAAATTTGGGGCAGAAAGGCTTAAATTATTTATCTTGGCTACAGATAAGAGAGATTGGATTATGCAAAGTGAGGAAAGCTTTGGGATAGTAGGTCCATCCATGAGAAGTGCCTCTTGCTTGGTTGGAAGTAGGATGAGTGGCACCTGGTAGGTGGTGATGGGATTTGAGTTCAGGTGTTTGATTATATTCAGAAACATAGAATGATCTTTTGTTCCTTTCATCCTGTATCTTGCTTTCAAACACCCCATTTCCCCTCCCTTCCATCCTCTGGCCTTTATAATTAAGTTTAAGATATCTCAAAACTTTTGTAAAAATTTTATCAATAGGTACAGAGTTTCAACTTGAAAAGATGGAGAAAGTTCTGGAGCTCAATGGTAAGGAGGGTGGCACAACACTGTGAATATAACTAATGCCACTGAACTGTATGTTTAATAATGGCTAAAATGGTAAATTTTGTGTTATATTTCCCAGAAGCTAAAGAAATAATACTCTATATATTTATATTACTTATATATTTATTACATATATAAACATATGTACATATATTTTTTTCCATTGGGTATTGAATCCAGGGACCTTTTTACCTCCAAGCTACACTCCCAGCCCTTTGTATTTATTTCTTTAAACAATCTCACTAGGTTACTAAGATGCTCAGGCTGGCCTCAAACCTGGGATCCTCCTATCTCAGCCTCCCAAGTACTAGGATTACTGGGGTATGCCACCATGTCTGGCTAACAACAAATTTTTTGAAAGTCTCATTCCTCCCTACAACCACTTTTTATTAGCTGTGGAGTAAATAAAGACAAGAAAGAATGGACAAAATGTATACTTCTGGTAGATTTTTTTTTTTTTTCTAGGAGAAAAATGAATACAGATTGTGGTAAACGGTAGGGGGAAATGACCCATATGACACAGTAGGGAGCAATCTAGAGGGGCCGGATGGGGTGGGGGCTGACTTTGTCCAGTGGTAGGACAAAAAATCAGTGAGGCAGGAGTCAGGTTGCAAAGTGCTTACAGATCATAGGAAGGAGGTGAGTTTTGTCCTCATTGCAGTGTAAGGCACTGGAGGTCTTAAGAGTGGGAGAAAAGAGCAGATTTTTCTCACAAATGAGTCTGCAGTGAGGTGAGGCCAGGGAAGAGATAGGAAAGGCAGGAGGAGGCTATCAGCTATGGACAGGTGAGGTGGTTCTTCCCGAGGTCCAGGGAAGAACCTGGGTGTGAGAGCTGCCTGAAGCCAGAGTCCCTGGGACCTAGTGCTTGATGGACTGCAAAGGGCAAGTGGGGGAGGGGCCTCACTTTCTAGCCTGGGTTTCTAAATAAATATAATGTTGGTATCACCCTAGTGATCCAGTGGGTAAACTTCTGTGTCCACACTGTGGAGTCCTGGGTTCAATTTCTTCTCAGGAAACCAGTATTCGGAAGGAAACATGTAGAAAAAGCTTCGAGCATTGGCTTCAAGTCAGAAAGGCTCGGGTTTGAGAGCAGCCTTACTAACTTTGAGAGAGGTACTTCATCACTTTCTAGTCAGAAAAAGAGACTAATAACATGAAATCTTATAATGGGGTAAATGGGAACCCTAAAACTGATCGCTAGGCTTTCCTTCGGTGAGCCCCCATACAACCTCACCTGAGGAAAACCAGGGGCACAAGAGTGAGTAGTTGAAAATGTAAATAAAAGGAGATAGAATCTTAAATGGAAATATTCATCATCAAAGTCAGTTTTTACCTAATTGATTTTAAAAGTCAGTAAAATTCCAATCAAACTCCAAAGAGGCTATACACGGGCGTGAAATTTTACAAGCTGATCCTGAAATTCTTGTGGAGAACACCCAAACAAAATAAATTCCTGAGACATGTTTGAAGACCTTTGTGGAGAATTTTTTTCTACCAGATGACAAAACTTATTTTAAAGCTATACTAATTTAGTCAGAGTGGTATTGGTGCAGGGATAGAAACATAGGTAAAAGAAAATAGGGAATACAGGAATATTTGTACACATATAGAAACTTGATGTATAATACTTGATATTGGCTTTGTAGGTCAAGTAAGGGAAATGATTGATACTGAGTAGTGGTACTGGAATATTTATTTCCCTGCCTCCTTCTTCCCTTCCTCTTGCTTGTACTAGAGATTGAGCCCAGGGCATTCTACCTCTGAGCTATACCCCCAGATCTCTTTTTTTGTTTGTTTGTTTGTTTGTTTGTTTGCGGTACTGGGGATTAACTCAGGGGCATTCTACCTCCAAGATGTACCCCCAGCCCTATTTTATATTCTTTATTTTGAAACAGGGTCTCACTAAGTTGCGGAGTGCCTCACTAGGTAGCTGAGGCTGGCCACCAACCCGGATCCTCCAGTCTCACCCTCCCAAATGCTGGGATTACAAGTGTACACCACCACGCCTGACTCCCCCAGATCTTTTGTACTTCTTATTTTGAAACAGGGTCTCACTAAGTTACTGATAACCTAAATTGCCCAGACTGGCCTTGAACCTGTGATCCTCCTGTCTCAGCATCCCAAGTGCTGGGATTACAGATGTGCACCACCATGTCTAGCCACTTGTTTTCTATATAAAGAAGTGTGTGTGTGTGTGTGTGTGTGTGTGTGTGTGTGAGAGAGAGAGAGAGAGAGAGAGAGAGAGAGAGAGAGAGAGAGAGAGAGGTATTGAGATTGAGATTTGGAGCCAGATAGCAAGTCAACATCTAACCTTTTCAACTTTGCCAAAGCTTAGAAAGTCAACAACCAGGGCAATATGGAATTCTACTCTTAAGCCAAACCACACAGTGCTTTAGAGAAAGCAGAATTTGGATGAGGGCTCAGTGAGACAGGGAAGCCCAAAGCTTTCCCCTAGCTCATGGGCAGGGGAAAAGAAATCACAGGAAGCCAGGTAATGGGCTGAAATTTATGCCACTTTAATCCTTGTACCTGTTAGCATTAGACCAGTGGAACCTGGAGCCCAGGGCAAGCCAAACCCCCAGGGGAAGGCAGTGACTGAACATGATCTGGTGCAAACCTCTGGCCACATCTGTCCCTGCTGCAGAACTTTCTCAGTGGTAGAGTCAGTAGTATCCCTTGAGTAAGACTAAGCCCCTCAAAATCAGAACTGATATCCTCTACCCCCATTTAGCTTGGGAATTTGCAGGTAATGCCACATGATCATTCAACTCAGTGACTAAGGGCTTTCGTGTGCCTATTTCTTCCACTAAGCAACCAATGGCTATAATTAAGGCCACTTTAATGGCAGCCAGCGGTTCTGCTATTCTTATGCCTCTAGCTATTTTGGAACCACTTATTTTAGTTCTAGTATATCTGGTTATACTAAAAAATATTGAATTCTTTGCTTAAATAAAGACAAACTACTGTCTTCATTGTGAACAGAAAGAGGCAGACAGGTGGAAAGAATGCAGATGAACTGTCAAAGGGGCCTGAAGTGCTTTCTGACTTCCATACTTCAATTGCCATCATTGTCCCTTCCAGAATATTCTGCTTGTGGTTCCCGGCCAATACAAATCCTATTTGTTTTTTGATATCTAGTTTCTAGTGAGTCTTGTCCATTAATATTTTTCTGCCCATCCCCAAATGAAGCAATTGCCTTTTCTTTTCCACTCATACAGTACCTTCTGTTTCTGTGATTCATTTGGAAATGAATCACGTACTGACTTATAATAGCTCTTCTGCATGTATTCTGAATTGTCATTTACACCTCATAAAGCATCATGTAAGTCTTGATTGCTGTTTACATGCTCATACTTTTGTATCATATCTTCCAGTGTAGATGTTGATGCCTACAGATAGAAATATGTCTTAGGTATCCTAATATACTGAGAAATATGTGTTGATTTTATTGTGTGTTCTATGGGTGAAAATTGTTCTTTGTGCAAGGTCAAACATCTAGTCTATAAATTATGAAATTTGGGGCCAGCATCACATAGTAATTTCTATTTGCTATTGGAGTTGAGTTTTGAGTAATATTTTAAGGGTTGGACCGAATCATGTTTAGCTTGCAATGACATTTCTCAAGTAGAAAGAAGTCTTTGAGTAAATGCTGGTCTGTTCCTAGCATGTGAGATGACAAGAAGTGTTTGAAGAGTAAGCAAGATAAGTGGCCTCTACCACTGGAAAACAAGCAGAAATGGAATTCAAAATGAATGCCACTTATTTTTAGTATGGTATCCCTTGTGTATTGTCATATCCAAGTATTTGAAAGAAGGCAATAATCCAAGTCTAAACTTCATTGTCATAAAAGTAGAGAGAATATGAAATGTATATATAGTTTTTTCCCCTATAGCATTGGAGAAAAGCTATTCCATACTAAAAGTAGCACAGTTATCAAAGAAATGGTATAGGCCATTATACCAAAGTGTTTAATTAGCTTAGACCTAACTGCCCTTTCTCCCAAGAAGAGGAGAATAGCAGGTACTACAACTAAATGATCAAAAGACACACGAGAACTAAGGAAAAGGTTTCTTTCCCCCTGCATCCTTTTTTTCTTCCAAAGAGGCACATCCTTATCGTATCCTCCTTGTTCTTCCCAAAGACCTCTCCTTTACATTGATGGAAGAAAAAATGGGCTATCCTACTCTTCAGTTTATTTTTAATAGCTTAGCATATCATTTATGTTACATTGGGCCAGTTGGAATCTTGCTACAGAATGAACTGCCAATCTTCTAAGAAGTGGGCTGAGCTGAAGCTGTCTGCAGGATTGAATTTTTGGAAGATGAAAAAAGAAAAAAAAAAAGTCCAAACACTAAAAGCTGATTTTGGAAAGCACACAGATTTCTATACCATGACTTTCAGGATCTTCATATTTATGGTAAAGTTTCATATTCTAAAAGTATATCCCATACTCACACAGTCCAGGGTAAGTGGCAGGTAGGGTTTTGATGGATTTGAATTATAGATTTGAATTTTTGAACACTTGAGCACCCATACTCAAGTGTTCAATAATCTGGTTGACCCTACTTTCCAAATTCATGCATACCTCCAGATAGAGAATGGACTTGGAGAAAAGGGCAAGGGTCCAAAATGAATCTTGTCACACCCAAAATAAACTTTATGGTCATACATTTTCTCCTTAGAATGAACTTATTCTTCTTTCATTTCTCTGTTTGGTTCTTCAAGCTATGGGTATATTTATCCACATATAAATGGGCAAAAAGTGAAAATAGGCCTGGTGGTGCACATTTGTAAATCCCAGCATTTGGGAGGCTGAGACTGGAGGATCCGTGTTCACGGCCAGCCTCAGCTACCTAGTGAGGCACTCCGCAACTTAGTGAGACCCTGTTTCAAAATAAAGAATAAAAAAAATAGGGCTGGGGGTATAGCTTGGAGATAGAATGCCCCTGAGTTCAATCCCCAGTACCACAAAAAGAAAAGAAAAAAAAAAAGTGAAAATATGACTCTTGGTACCCTTTTGCAAGATGTCACATGAGTAGAAAAATTAATGACCATGTTTAAAATGATCTAATATGTTTAGCATAAACTCCTATGTAAGCCAAAAATGTCAAATCTTTAAATTGCTGATTATTTTACTTGAGCAGCATGCAGTATCTCGGAAATATCAAGTCATGCCTTACATATGATTTGGAAGAGTTTTGCAAAAATTGAGCTAAATTTAGAGATTATCATTAAACCACAAGATATTTAAGCCATTTGTTATATGACAGAAAGTTAAAAATAAATAAATAAATGTACTAACAGGTTCTACAGTCTGCTAAGAAGAGACAAAGAACTCATTAGAAGGAAGAATGAGGCCACACTTGTAATCCCGGTACTGAGGAGGCTGAGACAGGAGGATCATAGGTTTGAGGTCATCCTGGGCAACTTAAGCAAGACCTTGTTTCAAAGTGAAAAATAAAAAGAGCTCAGTATTAGGGCACCCCTGGGTTCAATACTCATTACCGGGAAGGAAGGAAGGGAGGGAGGGAAGGAGGGAGGGAGGATGAATTTAAAATACCTTCAGAGTTAATTTCTTTCTATGCTAAATTATTTTAAATACTTTCATTGTACTCTCATCTCCCTGGTATTTAAAGAATCAACCTCACATTCTTAACAATGTGGGCTGATACCAATTGAGAGTCTTCAAGCACAGACGTTGGAGTAGAAGAACATCTTTCCTCTGAACATAAATAAAGTAGTAAAATAGGATGAAGAAAACAAGGCGAAGAGACAGTATTAGGCCATTTGGAAAAGCAAGAGAAAGCTTCTCTATATTACTGTTATGAAGAGCTGGGACTGAAGAAAGGAATTTCATTTTAGCCAGCTGACATTGCAGCCACCGACCTTGTGACAAGCCAGCCGAAGTTTATTTCTTCATTCAGGAAACACCAAGTCCCTTTTCAGACTGAGCAGTAGGCTATCTCCGAGTGGGAGAAATTGACATGGCTCCTCCCTCATCCTCATGCTGCTTACAGTTGTGGATTTTTTTTTTTTTTTTTTTTTTTTTTTGGCATTTTTAGTTAAAGGGCAGGGTGCCCCAATGTGCACTGATTGTGCATAGTATTTTACCTTTTTCTTTTTCTTTTTCTTTTTGGCTTCTTGAAATTCTACTCAGTGAAAATCTCTTGTCCCTTAAATTCCAAGATATTATTTAGGTCTTTTCTAGTTGTAGCTATCCTTTCTCTCTCTTTAAGTAATGATTCTGAGTTTACTCTTAGTCCTACTTGGCTCTGCTAAATGCTCTTTCAGGCAATCTTCTATTTTCTTTAGTGTAAACTATCATCTAGATTCTACAGTCTTATGGCTCCTAAATATCTCCAGCTTTGACTCTCCTGAGCTCCAAACCTTGAATGCGCAGTTCAATGTCCTGTCTCTTAGGTACTGCAGAGTCAATAGTTTAAGGATCATTTTGTCAAATTCTCCAAAAAATCCTATTGGAATTTGCATTGGAAATCTACATGATTTATATATTGATTTGGAGAGAACTGATGTTTCCTCATTTTTTTAAAGCCAACTTTTCTGTTTCTGGGCAACATTTTGTAGTAGGTTCCACAGACTTTTTGTTCAGTCTTAAGTTTTCAATATTTCTGAGTATAGTTGCAAATCGAATTTTATTTTTCTTCACATTTTCTATTTATTTGCTGTAAGGCAGGAAAGCAATTGATCTTTGTATATTTATATAAGTGCCTTTCTATCTCTGATAGATGTTTTTAGTTTTTCATGTTTCTCATATTTGCTAAGTGGGTGATCTTATTACCTGCAAATAATGACCTTTGTCCCTTGGATTTGAATCCAGAATCTACCAGCTTACCAGCATTTTTTTTTTTTTTTTTTTTTTTGGTGGTGGTGGTAGTGGTGATGGTGGAGAGGCATTCTACCTCTGAACTTCTGAACCACATCCTCAGCCCTATTTATTTTTTCTATTTTGAAACAGGATCTTACTAAGTAGTGGAGGGTCTCACTAAGTTTCTAAGGCTGGCCTCAAACCTGCAATCCCCCTGTCTCATCCTCCCAAGGACTGGGATTACAAGAATGTACCACCACGTGCCCAGTTTCTACCAGCTTTTAACTTGAGTGTTTATACTACTTAACCTCAGTTTCTCCATCTGTCAAATGGTATACAAATACTTTATATTACTGCTATGAAGAATAAATGCATAAAGTATATAAAACTCTTAAGTCAGTACTTACCAAAAAATCAAGATCTCAATATAGGTAAGCTAATTTTAAAAAATTCCATATACTAATCTTAGATGCTATATCAGAGATTCTATACTTAAGTTTTATTTTTATTATAAATTAGATCTTTGTGGAAAATTTAAATCCCAACTAGTTATTACTAAGATATAAGAAAGCAATGAATTTTTCTATATTGCTATTGTAATGAGTATTCCTACTAAAATTATTAATTCTGTTCATTTTTCAGTCAGTATATTATATAAGTATAAATTC
>PVLC010000476.1:190149-212097 GCA_004027655.1 Graphiurus murinus
CTGGGGATTGAACTCAGGGGCATTCTACCTCCGAGCTACACCCCCAGCCCTATTTTTTATTCTTTATTTTGAAACCGAGTCTCACTAAGTTGCGGAGTGCCTCACTAGGTAGCTGAGGCTGGCCGCGAACCCGGATCCTCCGGTCTCAGCCTCCCGAATGCTGGGATTACAAGCGTGCGCCACCACGCCCGGCTAATAAATTCTTATAATCTGAAAATATCACTAGTTATCTCATTTTCTTGCTTTAGTACATTAGTCAAAATTACTGTATGAAATTATTAAGTAATATCAGTTTCTGGTTTTACTGAAAATATCTATAGTTTATAGAATATCTATGGTGTTGGCTGTTGGTTTTATATTATAATTTTATATTAATAAAGTAGTCTAATCTCAGAAAACTAATTTTTTTTATCAGAAGTGACTATGAAATTTACATTCTTTTCAGTACCTACTAAAATGATCATGTGTTTTTCTACTTTTTTAGATTAATTATAATAGAGTGAAGTAAATTATTAAGCAGTTTTCTAAAATTGAGCTATCTTTGCATTGCTAGAATAAAGTCTAAATTCTCTGTACATTTGATTTACTTATATTTTATTTGGGATTCTGTACCAATACTTCTATGTAACATCAGACTAGGTTTCTCTCTGCTTTGGTTTTGGCAGTGTGTTTTTCTCTTCTTTGTATCTATCAAGGATATGAGTGTTTCATTAAATGAATTTGGAATCTTTCCATCTTTTTCTTTTTTAATAGACTTTTATTCTGCATTGAAATTATACATTATGATGAGGTTCTGAGTTATAGGAGCTTACCTGCACACAGCACCTGGTACATTCCACTGCAGATCCATCCCACTCTCTCCCCCTCCTTGTTCATGTTATTAAGATTGGCATTGATAACTTCATATATATATTTAGCATTATTTGAACTATACCCCTTCTGCTCCTCTCCCCTCCAAACCCCTTCTGCTATTCTACTGGTCTCCCTTCTTATTTATCTGAAGTCCCTTTTGTTTCCCAGTTTCTCTCTAGCTTCCACATATGAAAGAAAACATATGATCCTTAGCTTTCTGAAACTGACTAATCTTAGTACAATATTCTCTAGTTCCATCCATTTTCCTGCAAATGACATCATTTTGTTCTTCTTTATGGCTGAGTAAAATTCTATTGTGTATATATACCACAGTTTTTTAAACTATTCATCTGTTGACAGACACCCATACTGGTCCCATAATTTGGTTATTGTGAGTTGTGCTACTATAAACATGGATATGCATGTATCACTATAGTATTCTGACTTCATTGCCTTTGGAAAAATACCAAAGGAGTGGTATAGCTGAGTCATATAGTGCTTCCATTCCCATTCTGAGGAACCTCCTCACTGATCTTTATAGCAGCTATACTAATTTAGAATCCCACCAACAATGTCTACATTTTCCTACTTCCTCATATCTTTATCTGTATTCTTGGTGGTAGCCATTTTAACTGGAGTTAGATGGAATCTTAGTGTAGTTTTTATTTGCATGTTTTTTTCCTTCTCCAGAATGACTTGAGTAATATGGAAATATGTTTTTTAACATTTGCTTATAAAATAATTTGGCACTAGTGACTTTGGGAAAGTTGTGTTTTATTTTTTAATGATTGCTATAATTTCTTACATAATTATTGGTATATTGGGACAGCAATTACTTTCTAGTAAAAGCAATTTTGTAGTAGCTTCCTATGAGATGGTCTATTTCTTACACATTTTCAAATTTGCTAAGAGTATATATATTGTTCCTCATCTATATCTATGATTACATCTTTCTTATTAAAGTAGTATATTTGAACTTTCTCTCAGATTTCATTTTTGTCTTTGGCAGAAGTTTTGCTCTTGTGAGCCAAGTGTGGTGGTGCATACCTGTAATCCCAGTACTTGTAAGGCTGAGACAGGAGAATTGCAGGTTCTAGATCAACCTCAGCAACAAAGTGAGACAGCAACCTAGTGAGACCCTATTTCCAAACAAAAAATAAAAAGGGTTGGGGGTGTAGCTTGGAGGCAGAATGGCCCTGGGTTCAATCCCCAGTACCACACATACACAAATAGCTTTTTTGATCTTTTATTATTGTTTTAAAGGGCCAACTCTTTAGATTTGTCATTTCTGTAGTTTTCTGATTCTTTAACTTCTGATTTTATATATCTTTTAAATCTTTCCTTCTCCATTTTTTAGAGCTCTGTTATTTCTCTGCCATCTTAAATCCTATATTTAATTCACTTTAATTTGTTCCAACTTAATAACAGAAAATTTAAAAGCTTTACATACACACGGTTTGTCCAAGCACCACCGGAGGGAATTGTCAAAGCCATATCATTCAAACCTTTTGTTTTCCAGACTCACAAAGTGAATGGCCTGAAAGATTTATTTCCCAGTTTGCTAGTTACAGAACCAGAGTAAGGATTTAAATAATTCTCCCGATCCTCTTTTCCTTCTACCACCCCACCTGGCTTTTTAACTAGTGTCAGGGGACTCAGGGGACAGGATTTCTAGTGGGATCTGCGGGTCTGCCATTGCAGGCTGGAAAGCCTTCTCAGTAGACTGAACACCCCCAGCTGAGGGCTTTGGGGAGCAAACTCTTTTTTTTTCTTCTTCTTCCTCTGAGACAGAGGTTAGTTTGTATTGACATAAGGAGAATAAATAAACCTTCTGTTGATTTAGGTAGGGTTCAGGGCACCTGCCTTAAAGGAGCAGTGGCACATTCTTTCACCTCCATCCAGCTTCCGGTGGTGCCGCAGTGAGCCACGCCCCCTCCAGTGGGCGCCGGTGTTCGGTGTGGACCTGCCTGCAGCTACCCTGGAGCCACTCACGCACGGAGGACCACCTCCCTGCATATTTCCCAGCAGGGCCAGCAAGCTTGCCAGTGGGAGCAAGAGAGAAGAAATGGAGCCCCAGCGGCGACTTCCTGAACAAACAGTGCCTGCGCTGCTCCCTCCGGCTTCTCCTGGCTTGCCCCAGCTTGTAGCAGTGAAGGGCGGGAGTGGGGCAGGGTGGAAAACCAGGAGCAATGTAGACAGGGACTCAAAAATGAGTTTTTCTTCCTACTTGCTATAGCTGAATAACGAGTTTCATTTAATATTTGATAATGATGATCT
The DNA here is from genome assembly GCA_004027655.1 of Graphiurus murinus. Lineage (NCBI taxonomy): Eukaryota > Metazoa > Chordata > Mammalia > Rodentia > Gliridae > Graphiurus > Graphiurus murinus. Next base: position 193,279 of record PVLC010000476.1, read on the forward strand.
CTTAAAGCTATAAAATGATGGATGTGTAGAGACACACATATGTGTACATAAGATGTACGCAGACACATATTTTACGTACGCATGCGCAGGCACACACACCCAGATAGAAGCTGGAACCCAAGGGAATCTAATGATAACACATCACCATGTAAAGTGAACAATGTTTTTTATTAGAAATAATTTTACCCTTTCTGTATCTTTTTAGTCTGGGATTTCTACATTTTATAGAGAGGGACAATAAGTCTGTTTTTATTTTTTAACTTAATTTTGACTTTGTGTTTTGTTTTTCAGAGTTGGTTTTTGTTTTTGTTTTTGTTTTTTTCTTTACCTTGCATGAAGATAAGAGTTTTTCTTGTCAACAGGAATTACCTGTAAAATTCAGTGCAGTTCACAGATTCAGAGTCAACTGATGATTATTTATTTATTTATTTTTGAAACAGGGTCTCACTAGGTTACTAAGGGTCTCATTAAGTTTCTGAGACTGGCATCTAACTTGCGATCCTCTTGTCTCAGCCTCCCAAGTACTGGAATTACAGGTGTGTGCCACCACACCCAGGTTAGCTAATGTTTATTAAGGGCCACCTGTGTGCCACGACCCAGGGACTTTAACAAAAATTACCCCCAAAACCACTTCCTGTGTAGTTAATACTATTGCTATCACTGTAATCCTGAGAATACAAGCTCAGAGAGGTGAAGGAACTTACCCTAAACACACAGATAATGTCAGAAGCTGGACTCCTACTCAGATCCTCTGATTTCAAATTCAATATCCTTTCATCTGCCCATCAGATCAAAGCAGTTTTATGGTGGATTGTAAATTCCCAAAGGTCTAGAATAATGCCTTATTTTCCTTCATGCAGTGTGTTTTCAGCTGTCTCCCTGGAGATTGTGTGTTTTGCAGCTTATCTTCTGTTAATTCTTATTTTTATCAACGTATTACTTAAGAATTCTTTGAGAGTTGAAATAACAACACCATAAATCTTATAAAAATTAACCATTCCCTGACCTACCCTACATAATGAGTTTTTTGTTCTTAGATTGTTTCATGCAACTTGATATGTAATTTGAAAGGAGCAGAGTAAGAAATTGCTTCAACTTAACAAACACTGTGTCCCAAGTGGTATGTGGTGGCATTGTCTGCAGTTTGTCAAGACCTCTGATTAGCCTGTGGAGGGATCCCACCCCTGGGCTGTTTCCACCTTGCCTGCTGACTCAGGGCTAAGAGAAAGGAGAGCCACATTTACTATAAAATGTCAAGAACATTATCAAGATGTCTTCCATACTGTGTGAATCCAGCTGCTTTCCAAAAGCCCTTCTCTCTAATGAGATCATAAATTGACTACTCATTCAACAGTGGTGAACAAAAGCAGAACTGTCCCCAGCCATTCTTAAGGAAATCCTACTCTCTCCCTCCTGAAAACCCTGTGCCTCTCACAGCTTTATTGGGAGTGCTCTGGAGCATTTCAAAAGCACTGGCCATTTGTTGGCACAAGTGATGTTTATCAATTGTTTTGCTTTTCTTCTTATTTAAATTGTCCACCAAATTCACATGATGAAAATTTAGTCATTTGGTCTCTCTTCCTTCCTTCCCATTTTTCTTTTTTTCCTTCCTTCCTCCTTTTTTTTTTTTTTTTTTTTTTTTTTTTTTTTTTTTTTTTTTTTTTTTTTTTTTTTTGGTGCTGGGGTTGAACCCAGGACCAGTCTACCTTCAAGCTACACCTCCCACCTCCCAGCTCTATTTATTTTTTTTGTTTTTTCTTTGGATGGTTTCAGTGGATTCAGACGGAACCATTCTTTTTTTTTAAGTTTTATTTATTTATTTTTTAACTTTAACAAATCCTTTGTTAAATTGGTACATTGTAATCACATATCTTTGTTAGGTACAAGCTAGTATAGGTAAAGGCATACATGCACACATTTCTCATTTAACCCTTCCCCAATTCCCACCCCACTCCCTCCTCCTCCCTCCTTCTCAAGGTCAGTTTAGTGATTGACTTTGATGTGTTCATGAAAGTACATCATGCTCCCCAGCATTCGGGAGGCTGAGACTGGAGGATCCGGTTCCCGGCCAGCCTCAGCTACCTAGTGAGGCACTCTGCAACTTAGTGAGACTCCTCGGTTTCAAAATAAAGAATAAAAAAATAGGGCTGGGGGTGTAGCTCGGAGGTAGAATGCCCCTGAGTTCAATCCCCAGTACCGCAAAAAAAAGAAAAAAAGAAAGTACATCATGCTCATTAGGGTGTCCCCCCTCCCCCCATCACCTTCTGTTAAGTCAAATTCTTTGTTCATCTAAGGGTTCTCCTTCTTCATCTGGAGTCCCTCTTATATCCCATTCATTTTCTCCCTAGCTTCCACATATTAGGGAGAGCATTCAATTTTTTACTTTTTGTGACTGACTAATCTCACTTAACATAATGTTTTCCAGTTGCATCCATTTCCATGCAAATAACATGATTTTGTTCTTCTTTATGGCTGAGTAAAATTCCATTGTGTACATATCCCATAGTTTTGTAATCCATTCATCTATTGATGGACATCTTGGCTGGTTCCATAGTTTGGCAGTTGTAAATTGTGCAGCTATAAACATAGATACGCATGTGTTGGTCTGATAGTTTGGTTTCCGTTCTTTTGGGTAGATACCCAGAAGTGGTATTGCTGGATCATACGGTAGGTTCATTCCCATTTGTCTGAGGAGCCTCCATATTGTTTTCCAAAGTGGTTGCACTAATTTGCAATCCCACCAACAATGTATTAGGGTTCCCACTTCTCCACACCCTCACCAGTATTTGTTGTTGTTTGTGTTCTTGATGATTGCCATTCTGATTGGAGTTAGGTGAAATCTCAAGGTAATTTTGATTTGCATCTCTCTGATTGCTAATGATATTGAACATTTCCTCATACATTTATTGGCCATTTGTATTTCTTCTTTTGTGAAGTGTCTATTTAGATCCTTTGCCCATTTTTTGATTGGGTTATTTGTTTTCTTAGCTGTGAGTTTCTTGAGTTCTCTGTATATCCTAGATATTAGTCCTCTATCAGAAGAGTAGCTGGCAAAAATTTTCTTTTGAAACAGGGTCCTGCTAAGTTGCTGAGTCTGGCCTCGAACCTGTGATCCTCCTGTCTCAGCCTCCCAAGTACTAGAGTACTAGGGTTACAGGCTTGTGCCACTATACCTATTTCCCTCCCGTTTTCTTATTTAAGTATTCTCTAGCTGTTCTTTAGGATAACCAGACAGTTCATCTGCTCATATAACATTGTTCTCCTTAGTTCATTAAATTGTAAATTCCTTGAGTTTAGGAACTCTGCCTAATTCTTTTATTCTCACCCCTCACCCCTCCATGTATACATAAAAGAGCTCAATAAATGTTTGCTGCATTATGTGGAATGGAATGGGCCTGGGTCAACAGTCTGTCATACCTGCACCCATTGTATGCTGTAAAGGAGTGCTTGCAGAAGGGAAGTGGGGTTCAGGGGGAGTCATTTCCTGTGGCAGTTAGTGGAGTCATGGTTTCCATGAGCACCTGCCTACCCCCTTCCTCTTGCTGTAATTGAGGCCTTATCCTTCTTTGCGAAGTCCTGCGTCTTCCCTTGGAATGGGACTGTTGTCATTCTCCAAATCCATGTCATCGTCTGGAATCCAGAACTGTCGGTTACATGGAATAGCACTGGAACCTACTTTCCTGTCTTCCTTTTGTGTGTAACAATGACTACAAAAAAGTGCCTACTGCACTTGCCTGCTTTGAAACATAACCAGAGCTGCTCTTGAGAGTCACATTTGAGTTATTTGTGAATGAAGAAAAGAGGTCTTTTAAGGTCCAAGTCATGTGTTCCCACCCTATCCATTCCTATAGGCTTTTTACCTAAATATTCCAGTTGATCTTGTGCTCTTCTTATTTCTCCTTTTCTGACCACCCTTCTGCTGCTTATGCCAACTAGTTATATTCACATTGGTTTAAGGTCTTTGCAAATCTAACTCCAAAGTTCTCAAATTGCTTTTAGAACTTGCTAAGATTTGGAGGACACAATTCTCATTTGCCAGAAGCCAGAATGCGCCTCCAATACCATAGTCCAGCAAACATACAACACTGAGTGCCTACTGTATGCCAGGCACTGTCTACACTGGGAATACAAAGATGAGTAAGAGATAAGTTACAGTTCAGCAAGGGAGACCAATAACATAAGCAGATCATTAGAAAGCTGCATGAGAAACAGACTCAATGGTAGAAAGTCATACAGAGTAAGAACACAGAGGGGCTAGAGGGAGACAGAAATGATTTTTTTTTTTCATGGAGCCTGGAAATAAAGACTAGGGAGGAGGTGGCCACAGGAAGTAAAGCACCAACTGAGACATGGCCAGGGTGGGGGTGGGTTAGGGCATTTACTACATGCCCTTGAGTTGTCAAGGGGGCAGTTGTGCAAGATGAGTGTAAAGAAGTGAACTGGCACCAGGTCCTAGAGGAAATGCTTGGCCATACCAGTGACTGGAAATGGAACTAATGTTGTGCTTTCACCTAAGGCCTGCAGGGGCGCTTACAGCAATTTGAGCTGGAGAATGAACTCGGCCATTTGCCTTTTAGATGGAACCATGTGGCACATACATGTCAAGCACAGAACACTAAAGGTAGAAAACATTGCTGAGTCCAGGCAAAGGTTAATGGAGACTGCATTAGGACAAGGGGACAGGAATAAAGGAAATGATGGATTCAAAGAGGTGTAATTGGGGGCACCTGGCAAGCAGTAGGTGCCCACTGTGGTGGGGAGAATGGAGAATTTAGAAGGGTTTTTCAAGTTAGAAACTTTGGTGGCCAAGCAAATGCAGGGCAGGCAGCAGTATAGAGACCTTTCTAGGGTGAGTTTCCTATGATCCCAAGTATCCAGATGGGAGGATCCTCTTGTAATCCCAACATTTGGGAAGCTGAGACTGGAGGATCTGGGTTCGAGGCAAGCCTCAGCTACCTAGTGAGGCATTCACAACTTTGTGAGACCCTGTTTCAAAATAAAGAATAAAAAGGGCTGGGGGTGTAGCTCGGGAGTTCAATCCTCAGTACCGCAAAAAAAAAAAAAAAAAAAAACAGATGGGAGGATCCATCAGCCAGTTGGCTAGAGAGCCCAAATCTGAGGCAATAACATAAAATTTGAGAATTACATGTAACTGAAGAACACCTAGTTAAAATGAGAACACAAAGATTAAATGTGATCCATTCATGAACACTTCCTGTTTTTAAAAAAAAAAGGCTACTTAAATACAGACATAGATGCATGTGCATGTGTGCGTATGTGTGCTGTGTGTACTGGTCTCTCTCCTGCTAAGGATCAATATTAGCAAGAAGTATTCTGGGAAGCATTGCATCAGAAGAGACGTTTGTAAGGAATGTAGACAAAAACAACACAAACCAAACCACACACCTGCTCCAAAAAAGGAATGATGCATGGAGAAAATTACAGCTTTGAATCATTGTCAAGGAAGAGTGTTTGACAGCTACAGGATATGAAAAGAAGCTTTGAGTGACTAATTTGTTTGGTCTGGGGAAAGAAGAGAATATTCACAGGAAGTCAAAACCCCTTATATCTTCTGGTGTCACATAAAGTCACTTTGAATATACACCCAGCCCTTGCAACCCTAACAATATGTGTCTAATGTGTTTGCCCAGCTAGGGTTTTTCCCCTCAATGAGTATGAACTACAGTATATTGCTTCTTTTTAGATCTGAAACTTTATTACTAAAATCATTTTGATGTTTTGAAGTAGAAATGAAGTTCTAGATATTTTCTAGGGAAAAAAAGATTCCTATGTATATCTGTGGTGTGTGTGTGTGTGTGTGTTCCAAACAGTACAAAAAACTCTTGTATTAAGTGATTTAAAGAATTTCATTTATCGTCAGGTATGGTGGTGCATATCTATAATTCTAGTACTTGGGAGGCTGAGATAGGAAGATTGCAGGTTTGAGGCAAGCCTCAGAGACACAGTGAGACCCTGTTTCAAAATAAAAAATAAAATAAGGTGGGAATGTAGCTCAGAGGAAGAATGCCCCTAGGTTTAAACCCTAGTAATACACACATACACACAGGATTTTATTTCTCATGCACCTTCTCCAGTTGGCAAATAACTGTATTTTAGTTTCAAGTCTGAATTACATTGAAAATTCCATGCTAGTTTTCTGAAATTCTTAAGTTTTCCAAAATTTCTGAATACTTCATTGCCATAAACTTCTGAAGAACCATCTCTCAGTTTAGAAAAGAAAATTTAGAGAAACCACAGTCTGGCCCTTCAGACAAATGGTAAGTAGGAAAGGAAGACATGACAAAAATAAAGATATAGAAAAGCTCAAGGAGAGGTTTTGTTTTTGTTTTGAGAATATTAGAAAAATTATTGTGAAAAAATGAAAAGCCACTGTAGTTCTTATTAAACTACTACTCCAAAGCAAAAGCACAAGTAATCATCAATGGAAAAAAACTGACCTACTAATAGGATATTTCAGAGGTGTAATGTGATAGCTGATCCTTTGTGGAGAAACTTCAACAGCAAGAAAAATACAGGTTTCTGTATAACCGGATGTTATTGATTTAGTGAGGCACTGTTGACTTTTAGTTATTTTCTACCTACTTTGGAGACAATCTGTAAAATAATCTAAATTATATTTTTACTTCATTTGCCTACTTGCAACAGTTGGTATGTGATCTCAAAATGAAAATTCATTTCTTCATCTACCTATATAAATTATAAAGACAATTCCTTTGGTTTATATTGAATTCCTGGGCCTCATATAAGTTATTTAAGGTTCCTTTTCTCTTATTTACCTTCTTTAGCACAGAAGAGTGGTCGATTATGCATTATCAACTATCTTACAGGGGAGAGAAAACCAAGAGGGCATGGTACAGAAATTTAAGCCACATTGTAAAACTTAGTTTCTCCTGCCATGGCTTGCCACAATACCCTAGTGGCCATTAGCAAAATGGCTTTGTGTTAAGCACTTTGCAGAGCCTAAGGGCTAAAGGGTACTAATAGATGTTACATAGGAAAACAAAGGGGAAGTTCATTCTGTATCCAAACTAAGTTTGGGAAATGTTGTTTAAGCAAAGTTAAGCAGGGTTAGTTCTTTGCTATAGGATTCAAGAGCCTTCCACATGCTTCCTAGCATGGTGAATCTCCAAGGGGGTGATTGTTTCCAAAACTTCCTTAGATGTTTTTCATCAAGGCACAACTCAGACACTAAGATGTTCACAGAAACACTATTTGCAAAAGTTGAGTTAAGACATGAATCTTGGAAGTTCTGTGGGGAAGCCTTTCTGTATAGCCTAGGGGAGGGTGGTAAACCAGAAACCCCAATTTCTGCACAGTTTTAGTTTCTTTTGCCCACACAGTGTTTTTAAAAATCTGGAGCCAACATTCACAAATCAGGGTAATTTATCTTAGATATCCAGGTTACAAACTTCTCTTGAAAGACAGGAGAAGGAGGCAGATCTAGACCTTGGATCCTCCAGAGTGACACCTACTGGGTCTTGAGAAGCCACTGTCTTTCCAGGGAGAGAAGTTTGCCTCTGCTTTCTTACACCAGGACAACCTCATGCCCTATCTCTCCTAAGTGGCTCCTGTAACTCCTCCCAGCCATAAGAATGACTCCTTCCAGCCATGAGGTGCCATTCACAGTGACGAATTCATCATATCAGCCAAGAACAGGCTGTTAGGTTGGGCCTGGGTGAATGATGGGGGGTCCAGATGAAACCCTAGAGTCTGGAACCAAATACATCAAAATGTTGACAGTACTTGTCTTGATTTGATGAGGTTACAAGACACTTTTTTTTTCTTCCTTTTTTCCAAATACCTTGCAGAACAATTCTTTTGTAATTAAAGAGAAGTTTTTTTTTAAAAAAGCAGTTAAGAAATCTTTTTAGATTTAGCTACTATGAAAATTTCTACCTTCCTTTAAATCCTCTTTACTAATAATGTTACTAAAATGAGTAAGAGAAGAATGAATTTGATACAAGAAATAAAAATAGATCAGCTTCAAGAGGTAGCTAAAGATCTTATCTCTCGACTATTCATCATAAATTAGTAATATAAATTTATGGTTATATTTTATGGGAGTAGAAATATGTCAGTTTGGTTTATATTGTTTGGTTTTTGATATTTGAGTCTTAGCTTCTAGAATGTGATATATAAGAAATCACCTTTTCATTTAGAAAACAGTAAACAAAAAACCCTAAATGAATGGAAAGATAGGTGGATCCATTTGAGATTAAAGAGCCTGGGAGAATTGAAAGTTGAAAATTAGAGTCCACCTTCCAGAGGAAGATAGTTCCCAGTTTGATCAAATGTCTTAAAGCCTGCTGGGACTCAACAGTGACAAACAGACATAGCCTATTCTAAAATCTTGTATCACACAGAGGCATGTTTGGAATCTGAGTTGGAATCTAATTCCTAGACAGAGGTAAGAAAACATGGCTGGCTCTTTTTCAACACTTGAGGGTAGAAAAGAATTCTTTCTGGAAGGACACCTTTTGAAATTCCTCCTTTGCTTCTGTTGCTTTCCATAGTCATAGAAGATTAGGGTGGGGCTGGACCCCTGGTGACACAGGCCTGTGATCCTAACACTTGGGAAGCTGAGACAAGAAGATCACAGATTCAAGGCCAGCCTCAGCAACTTAGCAAGATCTTGTTTCAAAATAAAAAATAAAATGGTTAGAGAAGTAGCTCAGAGGTAGAATGCCCCTGGATTCAATCCCCAGTACCAAAAAAGAAGAAGAGGAGGAAGAGGACGAGGGAGAGGAGGAGGAGGAAGAGAAGGAGGAAAGAGGAAAGGCCTACATGAGCTGGAAAACCAAGAATAAAATTGGAAATTTATATTGTATGGACCTGGGTATTAAAGGAAGAAAGGGTTGATTGGAAGTGGTTACCTGATGCAATTTCCTGACCCCTCTTCTTGAGTTTCCCCTGTACAGTGGTAAGAAGGTTCTTCTGTTGACCATACCTCAAATTGCTCAGAATAGCAGCTTGGTGTGTAAAATGATCAGGACATTCCAAGTATATGCTATTAAATACCTGATGTCACCTAACAATCAGTAACTGCACTTCCATCTGGAGAATTCAGATAGGATCATCCAAAGGTCAGCAGCATCAGAGAACATAAGACTCTCCACACTAGCCTGTTTTATCTACTCTCTGGGGATCCAGCAGGGATGCATCCCAGCAAGCTAAGGTACCTAAAGTTGAGCCTGACCTTTAAATTCTCTGGGCTAAGATTTCATAGTTCATCTGGGCAGCTTGCAAGGAAACTCTTCCATTCAGGAAATGCCTTCTCTTTCTTTGAAGCTTTCACTCATTCATGCATTTGTTCTTTCTGTAATGTTTGTTGAGAACCTTCTTTGGGTGACTCGCTCTACTGTTGAGTGTTACCTGGGAATGGCAAAGGAGATGTTCTTTCACACATACTTGGAGTTTTATAGTGTATAAGTGAAAACCTAAAGACAGAATTCAGGATACGGAAGCGGAAGACCTTGTTCCATTTCTTTTCCTTTTTCCTTTTTTTTTTTTTTTTATTTTTTTTTTATTAGACAAGGTCTTGCTATATTGCCCAGGCTGGCCTTAAATTTTCCATCCTCCTGCCTCAGCCTCCTAAGTAGTTGGGATTACAGACATATTTCACCATGCCCAGAAAAATCCTTGTCTTAAATGAAAAAGATTTGCATGACTCTTGGACATATGTATATTTTTCCCTACTCTTGATATAGATGATGAAATCAGAATAATTATTTTTATCTATATTTATTAATTTTATTAGCAAATACAGAACATTTCTGAGTCTTCATTCAGATGCACTAGGGGAAGGTATATCATTGCCTCTGGAAAGAAGTTTTAATGAAGAATGATTGACCTATAAAAAACTATACATATTTAAAGTGTACAATTTAATTAATTTTTACTTAAATATACACTTATGTATCTATTAACCCCCCACCCACCTTTCATCCAGTCTTTTGGTAATCCCTCCACCCCTGTTGCCAGGCAACTACTAATCTTCTTGTTGGCGCTGTAGATTAGCTTGTATTTTCTAGAATTTTATGTAAATGGAATCATTCAGTATGCAAGCTTTTTGGTTGGTCTGGATTCTTTCAGCATGATTATTTTGAGATTCATCCATGCTATGCATATCTTTTATTGCAAAATAATAGTCTGTTGTGTAGATATTATGGTTTATCCATTCACTTGTTGATGGACATGTTGTTTTCAGTATTTGGCTACTATAAGTAAAACTGCTGTTAATGCAAATACAAGTCCTTGTATGCATATATGTTTTCATTCGTCTTGAGTAAGGCCTAAGAAAAGAATGTCTGGATCATATGTTAGGTATATATTTAGATTTTTCAGGAACTATCAATGGTTTTACCATTTCACATTTCCACCAAAATGTTAATGTGAATTCCAATTCCTCCACATTCTCCCCAATACTTGGTATGCTCAATCTCTTAATTTTAGCCATTCTAATTGGTGGCAGTAGTGTGACTGTAATTTTAGTAAGCTTTTGTGTGTGTGTGTGTGTGTGTGTGTGTGTGTGTGTGTGTGTGTGTGGTACTGGGGCTTGAACCCAGGGGCATTCTATCTCTGAGCTATACCTCTAGCCTTTTTTAAATTTTTAACTTATTTTTAGTATTATCGTTATTATTTTTAGTACTGGCAATTGAACTCGGGGGGATTCTACCTCTGAGCTGTACTCCCAGCCTTTTTTATTTTTTATTTTGAAACGGGGTCTTGCTAAGTTGCTAAGGGCCTTACTAAGTTGCTGAGACTTAGCCTTAAACCTGTGATCACTGGCCTTGAACCTGTGATCTTCCTGACTCAGCCTCCCAAATACTAGGATTATAGGCATGTGCCACTATGCCTGGCTTAAACACATTTTCATGTATTTATTGCCTTCTATATTTTGTTGAATTCCTGCTCATATCATTTGCCTATTTTTAAATTTGCATCATTTGTTCTTTTTTATTGAATATTGAGATTCTCTCACATTCTGGACACAAGCTCACTAAATAATGCCTTGCAAATATTTTCTCTCAGTCTGTGACCTATCTTTTCATTCTTTTCACAGTGTCTTTGAAGGAGCAGAAGATTTTAATTTTGATAAAGTCCAATTTATTTTTACTGTTTATGGATCAGAGGTCTTGCCTACATTTTATTCAAGAAAATGTTTAGAGGGTTTTATTTATATCTGTGGTCCATTTTGAGTTTTTGCATGTTGTATGAGGTATAGATCAACCTTTTTTTTTTTTTTTTTTGCATTTACATGTCCAATTATTCTATTGCTATTTGTGTTTTGAAATGACTGTCTTTAATCTGGGTATAGTGGCACATATCTGCAGTCCCAATATTTGAGAGTCTGAGACAGGAGAATTGCAAATTCGAGGCCAGCAGTACCCAATGATTAGATCATGTTTCAAAATAAAAGATAAAAAGGCTTGAGTGTGCAGCTCAAAGGTAGAATACCTTGGGTTCAATCTCCAGTTCCACAAACAAACAAATTGGTATGGGTCCATTTCTGGAGTCTATTCTGTCTCACTGATCTTTTCATCTATTGTTACGTCAGTACCACATTGTCTTTTTTTTTTTTTTTTTTTTTTTGCGGTACTGGGGATTGAACTCAGGGGCGTTCTACCTCCGAGCTACACCTCCAGCCCTATTTTTTATTCTTTATTTTGAAACCGGGTCTCACTAAGTTGCGGAGTGCCTCACTAGGTAGCTGAGGCTGGCCGCAAACCCGGATCCTCAGGTCTCAGCCTCCCGAATGCTGGGATTACGAGCGTGCACCACCACGCCCAGCCCACATTGTCTTTATTGTAGTTTTATGTCAGATGTTGAAATTGGTAGTATAAACCATCCATCCAACTTTTTCTTTCTCAAAGTTTTGTTTGGCTGTTCTTAATCTCTTACATTTTCTTTTGAAATTTTGTGTTTGTCAATTTTTCTTTCTCTCTCTCTCTTTTTTTTTTTTTTTTTTTTGTGTGTGTGTGTTTGTGATACTGGGGATTGAATTTGGGGGCATTCTACCTCCATGCTACACCCCCAGCCCTATTTTATATTTTTTATTTTGAAACATGGTCTCACTAAGTTGCAGAGGGCACTAAATTGCTGAGACTGGCGGCAAACCTGTGATCCTCCTGTCTTGGTTTCCCAAGTACTGGAATTACAAGCGTGCGTCACCATGCCTGCCTCAGTTTGTCTATTTCTATTTTTTTAAAATCCTGCAAAGATTTTAATTAGAATTGCATTAATCTATACATCAATTTAGAAAGAATTGATGCAATATTAAATCTTCTGACCCATTAACACAGTATATCTCTCCAATTACTTGAATTTTCTTGAATTCCTCTTAATAATGTTATTTTAATTTTCAACATACATGTCTGCCATATATTTGTCAGGTTTACTACTAAATATTTACTGTTTTATGGTATTTTAAAAGATTTTTAATTTCTGGATTTTCTTTGCTAATAGAAAAATGCGATGAGTTCTGGTGGATTTATCTTATGTCCTGCAGTCATGTTAAACTCACTTCCTTAGTTTTATGACATTTTTCTACATTCCTACAGATTTTCTACATAGTTGATCATTTTATCTGCAGATACAGTTTTATATTTTCCTTTTTAATTTAGATGTTTTTAAATTTTTTTTCTTGTCATATAGCTCTGGATAGAACCTCCAGGGCAGTGTTAAATAGAAGTGGTAAAAGTAGGCATTCCTTGTTCCTGATCTCAGAGGAGAAGCATATAGTCTTTGATCATTACATATGATATCATCTGCAGGGTTTTTTTGTTTCTTTCTTTCTTTCTTTTTGCGGTACTGGGGATGAAACCTGGGGGCATTCTACCTCCAAGCTACAGCCCTAGCCTTATTGTTTTATTCTTTATTTTTGAAACAGGGTCTCACTAAATTGCGGAGGGCCTCACTAAGCAGCTGAGGCTGGCCGCAAACCCAGATCCTCCAGTCTCAGCCTCCCAAATGCTAGGATTACAAACATGCGCCACCACGCCCGCAGGGTTTTTTTGGTATATGTACTTTATTAAATTGAGGAAGTTTTCTTCTGTTCTTGCCTTGTTCAGTGTCTTTATCAGAAATACCATCCACTAATCAGATGAAGTTTATAATAGTGGTTTTATAATGATAAAGGTTAACATTTCATTTGTCAGGATAATACTGCCTGGCCTTTATGTATGTATGTTTAATTTGTCAACTTGCTGTTATTTGTTTTCATTTTATACTTCTACAGTATCTTTCATCTAAGGATACCAACCATTACTTAGTAAATTCAGGCAAGCCATTGATGAAAGAAGCAAATTTTGCTTTTTTTTTAGATCTGAAAATCAAGACACCAGAACATTAACTAGCTTAGTCTTAGCAAATAATAATTTATTTGCTTGTTTATCCAGATCTTAAATCTACAAATTAATTTAGATTTTTAGTTTAAGGAATATTTTTTGAATAAAAACAATTAAAATACATTTCTGAATACTACCCCCTCTGCTCTTACCCCCTCTAAAATAAAACCCCAAACATGTGTGAGAAAGCCCAGGCTGGATCTAACAGTGAAAACAAACAAAATGAAGTCTAATGGGGACAATATGCAAAATCTCTGATGTATTTCAGAGTCAGTTGCCCAAGTCCAGGACTGGCAAGACCTTCCTCATAGCAAGGGAGGTGTTGTGGTTGGCGAGTTTTGATTAGTCAACCCATAAGACAGGAGGGACATAAGGTTACAAAAGAAGCTAAAGTAATTGTATTGCATTAAAAGATACACAGTACTGTGTACCAGCCTTACTATTTTCTAGACTGGTCAGCACATCAGAGGTATTCTGTCCAATTCTTAACAGCTTTGTTAAGTGGGAAACAGGCTAACCAGGGTTAGTTTGCTAAGACCTGAAGGATCAAGATGACATGTCAAATGTGGAATGCTTAAGGAACTAAGCCTAGAAGTGGCCCGACCTGTTGGGAGTCTCAGGAAAGAGATAATGAATGTTGCCAATGGGCAGTGACGGCAGGGGTGGAGAACCCAAACTGAAAGATGTCTGAAGGATAAATATGGTGTGATTCAAACAGACTGATTCCAAGGTGTGTGGCTCTGGTCATTAGGTAAATGGTACAACCATTTTAGCAAAAGAAATTCAGAAACTCAAGAGCTCCAGGTTTGGAGGCACCAGTTCTGTACATGTTGAGCTTCCACTAGGAAGTGGTCAGAAAGCATGTGTACATAGAGATCTTGAACCCCAGAGAGACACCTGGGCTGGGGCTTGACTTAGCGGTCACTGGTACACAGATGAACATTATGATCGTAGGTGAGAATGACTGATCAGGGAGCTATTAATGCTCCAAACAGCTCGGCTGTGGTGGCTACTTGTCAGCCTTTTTGAGGGAACCACATTTCTGGGGTTATGTCTAGTATGTGGACCAAAAATTTTTCGAAATCTACAATGCTTTTATGAATGCACATTTCACTTCAATCTCTTCAACAGAAGACATAAACTAGCAGTCTTTTTGTCTCCTAGACCATGTGGGTGTGCTGGTATAGTATAGAGAAGATTTGTGTGTGTTGTGCACTCTCACTAAAGAGATCCACACAAGCCCCCAGAATGCCTTTAAGCCTTACCCTAGTTTGAGAAAGGCCAGGCAATTACTGGCATTTTGCTGAGACTTGCAAAACTGAGCAAGGAGGAATTCAAGTGCAAATGAAGTTGGATTGCAAGCCAGTAAGAACTGGTTCTGAAGCTTTTTAAAAAGGTACAGTCTGCATGACATTAAAAACTTGTGCAAGAGTCTGTTTCAGCAAATCCCTGTATCACAGTTTTTGGGATAAATAAAGATGGTTCAGGAGAAGGGTTACTGAGTGGAGCCAGATTTTCTAAAATGTCTTTTTACATTTTGTTAGAAATTACCAACTTGTGTTAAGAGGCTAGAGCCAGTTTTTAAATATAGACTTTTTTTAAAGTAGGTATCTTCCAGATAATCTAATGTATGCTGGTGTTTAAAAAAATATATAACAATGCCACTGATTATTTTCCCTTCAGCCCCCTAATTCTCTGAAATTGCTCAATCCCGTCTTTCCAGGGCCTGTAGTTTTGCATGATATAAGGCCCCATTCCAGATGTGGAATTGCTATATAGTCACTCCTCTGTATCTGCAGGGGTTTGGCTCCAGGCCCCACTGTAGATGTTCCAATGCCTATATAGAATGGCATGGTGCTTGCACAGAACCTATGCACATTCTCTCATACGCTTTAAATCATCTCTAAATAACTTGTAATGCCTAATGCATATAAGTGCTATGTAAATAGTTATGTAGGGCATGGCAATGCGTGCATGAAATGGGAGGCTGAGACAGGAGGAGGATTGCAGGTTCCAGGCCAGTCTCAATAATTTAGCCAGACCCAGTTTGAAAATAACAAATAAAAAGGACTAGGGATGTAGCAAAGGGGTAGAATGCCTCTGGGTTCAATTCCTGATACCCCCCCCCTAAAAAATGTAGTTATATCATGTAGGGAATAATGATAAGAAAAAAGTCTGTACACATATGTCAGCATAGATGCAATTTTTAAAAAATTCCCTCTGCAGTTGGTTGAATCTGTGGGCGTGGAACCTGGGGATCCAGAGGGCAACTGCACTTGTCACTCTGTAGACGTTCAGCGCTATGTTACCTCAGTGTCTCTACCAGGTCCCCTCATCTGCCTGGTGAACTACTCATCTGAGAACCCTTCCCTTCCCATCAGGAAGAGATGGCCAAGTAGCCTTTTGGTGTCTCCTCTGCACAGAGTGGTCACTCTGTATTACAGTAACTTGTTATTGCCTTACTTCCTAGAGATTCTTCAAAGTTGAGACCTTGGACTCAGCTTGGTACCAGACACTTAATAGATGTTCAAAAAGAGGGCTCCTCAAAGAGAGGATGAAAGGAAAGTAGATTTTTAAGGAGCCACCGGAGAATCTGAGCAGAAGGAACCCAAAACATAGAACACAAGAGATGGTAGTGTGTGGAAGCCCAGAGGAACTGAGAATTTTAAGAAAGACGAGGCATTGGTGTTCATTGCTGTTGAGAGCCATTGAGATAAGGACCAGACATCTTTGTTGTATTTTTAGGAACTGAGGAAAGGTGTCCTCAGCCATAATCACCCCACAGAAGATAATGCTATAGGTGTCACCATCCACAACAAGCAAAGTCAGGCTGGCAATAAGAGGTGGCTGGCACCCTCTTGAACAGAGAGACCAGTTGAGCTGCTTGACGTGGTAATATGTATCATTCTGACATTTTAGATTATTATTTTTTCCTGGTGGCAAACCCACTTGGTAATAGGCCCTCTCAGTTTAAAAACTAAATAAACAGTTAAAAAATGAGAAATATTTGCAGATGTGTACCACATCTGGGTCAGATTGAAACTCAGAAGCTAATTTGGTGAATCCGAACAGACCTAAAACCTTCCTGGTGGGTCATTTCTGGGAGGGTGATGATGAGAAAGAAGGTTATAATTGTGGAGTGACATTGTTTTCTTTTTTTTTTTTGCGGTACTGGGAATTGAACTCAGGGGCAGTCTACCTCCGAGCTATACACCCAGCCCTATTTTTTATTCTTTATTTTGAAACCGAGTCTCACTAAGTTGCGGAGTGCCTCACTAGGTAGCGGAGGCTGGCCTCAAACCCGGATCCTCCGGTCTCAGCCTCCTGAATGCTGGGATTACAAGCGTGCGCCACCACGCCCGGCTGAGTGACATCGTTTTCGATACAACTGCAGCATTGTCACAAAAAACAATCATTCAGTCATTTACTTACTTTTTTGTGGTACTGGGAATTGAACCCAGGGGCATTCTACCTCTGAGCTATACTCCAGCCCTGTTTAATTTTTATTTTGAAACAAGGCCTCACTAAGTTTCTGAAGGCCTTGCTAAGTTGCTAGCCTCAAACCTGCCATCTTCCTTTCTCAGCCTCCCTAGTACTGGGATTACAAGCATATACTACCATGCCTAGCACAGGAAATCTATTTAATAGTTACCAAAACTCACAAGAAATTCACAGCTCCAAACTCAGGAAGTATTATTTTATGGACTATTTGAATATGCTAAGAGAAAGAACATCTTAACATCAAAATATTATGTGATGATGACATTATTTAATATAAAATGTACAACCTCTTGAAGAATAAAGGTTAGAATAACTCAAAAGTGATCAATTTATTGAACTTACGGGGGAATGGAGGCCTTTAAAACATATGGTCATTAAAGTAGAAAATATCCAATTGTAGATTTATACTCAATTATGCTCTAAGGTTTGTGATTTCTCTTAGCTTAGAGCCCAGTATCACCATTCTTTTGACTGCCTGTAACAAAATAAAAGTAGTTCCTTTTGGTTGTTACTACAAAGAGAGAAGGTAGATTTAACATTACAATCAATGATATGCTCATTTAGTTCAAATTAGATTTTCTATGGTTGATTAGCATTCATGGTGTGGTCAATTTAAATGTTTTGAAAGGATGGTTTACTTTTCTCATATTCCCAGATTTAATCCTACTTTTGAATAAATAAAAGTTGTTCTCTGTTTACATAACCCTAAAAATTTTAAAGTAGTAAATTCAAGAGTTCTTCACTTTTTTTTTTTTAAGGAAATATATTTAATGAGCCAGATCACTATATTTTCCATGATGGAGAATTGAGTTGCAGAAAAGGGATTGAATTGAACATATTATGAACCCATCTTCCATCATTCATTTTTAGAGAATCAAGGTACTCAGGGTACTGACAAAGTTGGTAAAATAGGTTATTTAAATACAATGCTTTTTTTTTTTTAAGTACTGGGGATAGAACTCAGAGGTGTTCTACCCTGAGCTACATCCCCAGTTTCTTTTTGAATTTTATTTTGAGACTGGGTCTTGCTAAGTTGCCAAGGCTGGCCTCAACATTGTAGTCCTCCTGTCTCAGCCTCCAGGGTTGCAAGGACTATAGACATGCCCCACTGCACCTAGTTTATAATGCTTTTATTTTTAAAAAATGCATTTTAATATGAAAAACCTCAACATGTAGATTTTACTATTTAAGTCCATTGCTTCCTGATGCCACCTGTAAAAATCTGAATTATCCTTCTGCTCTCACTGCCAAGGACCTGTGACAACCTCGAGCCACATTTCTCTTCAGTCCTGCCTTTGCTCTGGTGAGAATCTGCTTAAAACCAAGACTTATGTTAGGGAAATAGAGAAAGACTTTCAATTCCTTGTCCAAGTCATGCACATGTAACAGTGCAGCATGATGGTATAGTTTAAAGCATGAATTTGAACATGAATTCTGTAGTCAAATAAAATATGTTTAGATCATTCCCCCTCACCCCAATTCTTGGATGTTTTACTCTGCATCTCAGTGTGCCCATCTAGAAAACAGGGTGATAGAGAGGAATCGTGGGATGATAGATGCTGAAGGCTTAGCCCAGGACCTGGCTGGCATTCAGCATGCAGTAAATGACAGCTATTATTATCATGCATATGTATTTAACTCTGTGCTCCCAGCCGGCCTCTTAAAGACAGAGGCAAAATTATATATGCACACTCTATGTGATAATAATACCTTTCCTTAGAGACTTCTATTTCAACTCATATACTCTCATTTAGTGTCGCGCGCTTGAGTCCGTCCAGCGGAGAAAAACACACGACATCCAGGTTCCTTCTGCGAGAAGCTTTACTCAGGATTGCTCATGCGGGTAATGGCAGTTGGCCCAGACTCAGAACAGAGGCTTATATGTCTGCTTCTGGCCAATCAGGACTTGACTCGTATCTGAGCTCCGATTGGTCAGGAAAGCTAGCCTGCA
>PVLC010000477.1:0-186759 GCA_004027655.1 Graphiurus murinus
AACTTAAAAAAAAAAGTCATAAAAAAAAAAAAACAAGTCATGCATAGTACTCCTTCATCTGAATCACCTAATTTGGAAATATTGGAAATTTTTTTTTAATACTGGTTTAGAGACTTCAGGAAACTCTTAGTAACACACTAATTTTAATGTATGAATAACAACTTCCCCTAATAACTCCTTTAAGTGGCCAATAGCCTATAGCCCTTCGTTACATATTACTTTGAAGTACATGTAATTATCTATTGTTTATTATAAGAATTCATGAAAGAACTTTCATTTTTTTATTGTTTTGCAATGCAATAGGATATGTTTAACCATACAGACCCTAAACTGAAAAATACTATTCAGTTTCCCCCAAATTAGTGTACTCTCCTGACATTTGAATGGATATAATATTTTAATATTTTACTTATAACCTAATAAAAAAATTAGGTATAGGATACTAGGAATTCTTAAACTCAACTTCAGGTGTAAAACACTATTTCTTTCATGTAAAGCTAAATTAAAAATGATGATTTTATTGAATACTTACTTAATATATGTGGTATGGAAATTATGATTTATTGTTTTGCTTGCATGTCTGTGTTGAAAGCCTTGATTTTTCTTTTTAAATTCCACCACCAACAACAAAATTGAAGTGAAAATAACAATGCTTAATCAGATTCTTGAATCACATATAATTCAAAATAATTCTGTTGATTTGATGTTATTTGGATACATAATATTTTTCAGTTCCTAAATAAAAAAAATGACTTAGAAGTCAAATGTCAATATAAAGGTACTCCTAGTTTTGTTAAATATAGTACTTAATTTTTCCGTTAATTCTTTATGTTTAGATATTACTGTATGAGGAATATATTTAATTGGTTAAGAATACTGTTAGAAGAATTTTCTTAACTGTATCTTTATTTCATATATATATGGATATACCATGAACCATAAGTTATATAGACAATCATTAGATATCAAACTAAGCATTGCATATTATATTTATTTTCAATATGTTTTCTTATACTTTGTAGTAGTCACAGGAATAAAACCTTTATGAAAGTATGAATACAGCTGTCTTGTTTATCCATGAATTTCCAGAGCCTTGAATATTTACATGTTGAATAAATAAATAAATACAAATTCTAACTACATCTTGACTTTTCCTCATCCTTTTAATTTCCCTCAATATATACAATTTCTCAACTATATCAAAGTCTTATATATTACAGTTTCAGTTTCTTTATGATCTTCCAAAGTTAAGTCTATATCTACACACACACACACACACACAGATGGTTTCTTATTTAATTCTGTTAATGTGTTACATCCATACATCCATTCTCATAACTCTACATATTTTATTTTTTGTTGTTGTTGTGTCACTTTATTTTATTTGGTTTTTTATTCTAATAATTCATGCATTGTAAGCATACATGTTTGTTAGGTTCAAACTGATAATGACATATTTGCACACATTTCTCATTTGACCCCTTCCCCAATTCCCACTCCATTCCCTTGCCCTCCCTCCCTCTCAGGTTCAGTTCAGTGAGTGACCTTGATATAATTGTGTAAGTGCATCATGTGTCTTAGGTGTCCCCCCACCCTGTCCATCCCCTTTGATTAAATCAATTTCTTTATTTTCCATCTAGAGACCCTCTTCTGCCCCATCTTCTCCCTAGCATTTGCATACTAGGGAGAACATACACTTCTTTACTCTTTGTGACTGGCTAATCTCACTTAACATAATGTTTTCCACTTGTATCCATTTCCCTGCAAAGAACATGATTTTGTTCTTCTTTATGGCTGAGTAAAATTCCATTGTGTACATATCCCATAGTTTTGTAATCCATTCATCTGTCGATGGACATCTTGGCTGCTTCCATAGTTTGGCTATTGTGAATTTTGCAGCTATAAACATAGATACACATGTATCGGTCTGATAGTTTGGTTTCCATTCTTTTGGGTATATACCCAGTAGTGGTATTGCTGGGTCATATGGTAGGTTCACTCCCATTCATCTGAGGGTCCTCCATATTGTTTTCCACAGTGGTTGCACAAGTTTGCAATCCCACCAACAACGTATTAGGGTTCCCACTTCTCCACACCCTCTACATATTTTCTATGCATTATTGAATTTGAAGTTGTTAATTTCATCTAGGTTACAACTTCAGGCTTAAAATTTTGGCCATACTCTATATTCAGCATCTTCACTTAGATGTTTCATAGGCATCTTGAATTTACCTTGGACAAATAAGTGTAACTGTACCAACCATCCCAAATGTGTCTAATTGAGTCTTTCTTTCCTGGTCTCAAGCTTGAAACATAGATATCTTTTTTGATGTTTCCATATTTCTCATTGTGTCCAAATTATCAGCAAATCCATTGGATCTCTTTTTCTATATATCTCGAACTATGCCTACTATAATTTTTTTACTACCAGCAACTTTATCCAAGCCACCATCATCTGCCATCCTACTCACCATAATAAATCTCTGATTCACTTTCAACTTATACTTTAGCCAAACTCTATATCATTTTCTTGTAGTAGAATTCCTATCTGTTAAAATGCATATTGAACATGTATACTGTGTCATTCTTTTTGACAGGAAATCACCCATGATGCTATCACTACAATTAATATAATAAATGTACTTATCATTCCTGGAGTGTTCTTTCTGCAATTCCTTCTTCCTGCTCTGTTTATTTCTTTTCTGATCCATCCCCAGTCAATTATTGACTTGTTTTCTCTTTCTAAGAATTAAAAATTATATCACAAATGAATAAATAAGTGAGATTATAAAGTATGTGCCATTACTTGACTTCTTTGTCACAATACAACCATTTTGAGATTTTCCCATGTCATTGTGTATGTTATCAATATTTTAGAAATTTTTAAAGGAACATTGTCTTTTTAAGACATCTATTACTCTTATTGTACTGCATACCTGTCCCATTCATAGTTGTCAGATTTGTTAGGGCATGTCTATGGTATTTATAGAGTTTCCATATTCTGTGCTATATTTGTTTACTTTTACTCCTTTAACCTATGACTATAAATTTAGTCCCTTAAAACAACAGAAATTCATTCTTTGGTGGACAGAAGTTCAAAATGAGTCTACAAGGAATATTCTATCCAGAGGTTTTAGGCTAGAATAATTTCATTGCCTTTTCTAGCTTCTAGAGGCCCCTTGTAGTCCTTGGCATATGGCCCCATCCCTCATCTTTCAAATTCACAGTAGCATCTTCTCTGCTGTCGCCTGAATTCACTTTCCATACTGATCTCTCTCTCTCTCTCTCTCTCTCTCTCTCTCTCTCTCTCTCTCTCTCTCTCACACACACACACACACACACACACACAACTGTAAGGTCTCATTTGCCATGTAAATTAACATATTCAGAGATTACAGCTATTAGAGTGTGAATACATTGTATTCATCCTACTACATTTGCCCTT
The DNA here is from genome assembly GCA_004027655.1 of Graphiurus murinus. Lineage (NCBI taxonomy): Eukaryota > Metazoa > Chordata > Mammalia > Rodentia > Gliridae > Graphiurus > Graphiurus murinus. Next base: position 3,446 of record PVLC010000477.1, read on the forward strand.
TAAATAAAATTAAAACATAAAAATAAAATTTAGTTTTTTCAGGCTTCTTAATGTTTAGAGAGAAGGCATGTTTTTGTAGTTTCTATTTACCAGAATTGTTTGTACAAAATTATAATTTGGAGAAATGAAAATGAGGAAGTATTTATCTTTTGTCAAGCATGATGTTTTATGATGTGATTCTAAGTATTCAGGAGTAGCAGTGGTGTAAGTTCTAGATCCTGGTCTTAAATGATTTAAGTGGATAATTTCTATGTTGTTTACAGAAATTGCATTGCTGCTGTCATAAAACCCCAACAGTCATATTTTTATAAAGTAAATTCATATATTATTGTGGCTCAACATTTCTTTTTCCTAAGTAATTCTGGTATACTTTTTCTTGTCAACTAAAACTATTAGTATATGGAAATTGCTACTATAAGTAATTTCCAATGAGAAACTCCCAAAAAAAAACAAGTTAATTTGGGATAAATTGCAGTCTTGGATGATTCTGAGAGCTCTGAGATGGTGGATATAACTTTAGAACTGAGTTTTTGTCAGCTCATGGAATGAAATTTCACAGTAATTAATTGAAATATTTTCTGTATTTTTCTGGAAAGAAGTAGCCACTGAAAGAAAGGCTTTCAGTGCAGTATGATTAGCATGAAGAATATAAGTACTGTGGAGCTCTGTTTGCTGTTGTGTTAGAAATTTAGATTTCTCAAAACCCCAAATCTTTACTAAAGAAATTCTCAAGACAATAGAGTTTTTTGTTTGTTTACTTAGAATAAGATAATTTCAAATAAAAAAGAACTGACATGGTTAAATGTCAGTGTGAATATTTTTTTAAAATAAGAACATGAATTATATTTGCAGCTTCACCAAACTTTATTCATGAGTGAGAAGCCACTAGTAATAAAGTAATGTAGGTCCTTTCATTTGTAAGCAGCATACATATGGAATCCCTAATCCTCTCTGCTTCTTCTCTAGGAGATCAGCCAGTACCCTTTGTCCTAGCTGATAATGCTGATCCTCCTTTGCTTAGTAACCCTGTCATGACATCCCTCTTGGCAGTTATTCTGCTTGGAAAACCACATCTCCATTCCCACTGTAAAATCTTTATTAACCCTCATAACGAGAGATAATTGTCTACATGACCCAGGAGGCCAATTATTCATTCAAGTATTAGAGGAAAGAGACTTAGAAAATGAAATTTTTATGATAATCATAAAAATATGTACCTATGAATGAATTCTGAAGATCTATGAAGGAGGAATTTAATTTTGATTCAGGCTAAATATAAGTACATTTACCAAACATTCTAGATCCAGAGCTTAAATTAAATCAGCTTCAAGTAGTCCTATTTCATATTACATTATATTATTTATTTATTGCTCAGTTTATTGAATTAAATGTAGACTCTTCGGTGGCCTAAGAAAAATAAAGTTAAAATATGAACATTTCATGATATAGATTGTTAAATAAAATGTATAGGAGGCCATTGTTTTGGGGTGGGCTTTTATATTAGGCTTTAGTGAGCTAAACCAGAATGGAGTTACTCATGTTAGGTTTCATGTAATGAAACTGAGCTGTTATTCATTTGTGAATATATTAATACATGTAAAAATCAATTCTAAAATGTTTGTGGGGGATATATCTATGCCAATAGTTTGGGTGGAAAAAAAGGCCAGTTTTCCAGAAAACAAGAGATTTACAGTACCCAGTCAAAAATGGTTAAGATAAGCCAACATGATAATTAAATCTTTTCTACTTTAATCCACATAAGAATTCTGTATATTTAAAATGCACTAATTAGAAAAAGAACAAGAAGGGAAAATGGAAGAGGCCAGAGAACTAGGTAGCTCTCTTTCCACCTTGTGAGGATGCAAGGAGAAAAGGAGAACTTGGGAGTCTGCCAGCTGGAAAAGGACCCTCACCAGAATTTGACCATGCTGGCGTTCTGACTTCAGCTGCTAGAACTGTGGGTGTGGGGAAATACTTTTCTTTTTTTCTTTTCTTAGTTTCTTTCTTTCTTTCTCCTTCCTTCCTTCCTTCCTTTCTTTTTTTTCTTTCTTTCTTTCACCTAATGTTAACAAACTTCTTTCCACTATGTTCTCTCTCTCTCTCTCTCTCTCTTTCTCTCTCTCTCTCTCTCTCTCTCTCTCTCTCTCTCTCTCTCTCTCCCTCCCTCCCTTTTTATTTTTTTGTTCTGTATTGGGGACAGAACCCATGGGCATTCTATATCCGAACTACTCCTCCAGCCCTATTTTATTTTTATTTTGAAACAAGGGTCTCACTAGGTCAATGAGAGTCTCACTACATGCTGAGTTTGTCCTTGAACCTGCAATCCTCCTGTCTCAGCCTCCCAAGTACTCGGATAACAGGAGTGCTCCACCATGATCAGCTTTCCACTTTCCTAAGAAAGACTTCTTAAAAAGCGATTACTTAGTCATACCTAGCAGAGCTCTTGTGTATTTTGTAAACTGTATGCTGCCTAGTTCACGAATCAATAATAAAAAACAATTAGGTATTCAAAACTCAACTTACTGAATTTTTTATCTTTGACACTGTACATGAAAGAATATAAATATGTTGAAATTGATCTATCTTATACAACCTGACAAAGATCCACTAATCCGAACTATATTCTTAGTGGATACTCATATGACAATTTATGAAGGTATTGAGAAATATTTTGCTGTGGTCAGGACCAGCACCCGATAGAAATAAAAGCCCTAGATTCAGTAGGCTCAGAATACAAGATGAGACTTTGCCACTGAAAAGAAATTTCAGTATGACAGAGACATGCTGTAGCATTTCTAAAACACAACAATCTTCATGTGGTTCCTTATAGGTAGTAAGGCGATGAGGTAACTATATGTATGCAACTTCTTCTGTATATTTTAATGTAATTTTATTTATTTTTATTGTAAGTATTCGTGCATTGTAAGCATACATCTTTGTTAGGTACAAATTGATATCGAACATATGTGCACACATTTCTCATTTGAAAACTTCCCCAATTCCCACTCCTCTCCCTCACCCTTCCTCCCTCTCAGATTAAGTTTAGTGAGTGACCTTGATATAATTATGTAAGTACATCATGTGCCTTAGGGTCCCCCCCTCCCTGCATCCCCTTTGGAAAGAACTTCTTTGCTTATCTAGGGTCTCTCCTTTTTCATCTGGAGACCCTCTTATACCCCACCTTCTCCATATCATCTGCATATTAGGGATAACATATGCTTCTTTACTATTTGTGATTGGCTAATCTCACTTAACATAATGTTTCCCAATTGCATCCATTTCCTGCAAATAGCATGATTTTGTTCTTTATGGCTGAGTAAAATTCCATTGTGTACATATCCCATAGTTTTGTAATCCATTCATCTGTTGATGGACATCTTGACTGCCTTCATAGTTTAGCTAATGTGAATTGTGCAGCTATAAACATAGATACACATGCATCAGTCTGATAGTTTGGTGTCTATTCTTTTGGTAAATACCCAGAAGTGGTATTGCTGAGTCATATGGTAGGTTCATTCCCATTTGTCTGAGGATCTTCCATACTGTTTTCCAAAGTGGTTGCACTACTTTGCAATCCCACCAACAATATATTAGGGTTCCCACTTCTCTGCACCCTAGCCAGCAGTTGTTGTTGTTTGTGTATTTTATGATTGCCATTCTGATTGGAGTTAGGTGAAATCTCAAGGTAGTTTTGATTTGCATCTCTCTGATTGCTAATGATGTGGAACATTTCCTCATACACTTATTGGCCATTTGTATTTCTTCTTTTGTGAAGTGTCTATTTAGATCCTTTGCCCACTTTTTGATTGAGTAATTGTTTTCCTAGCTGTGATTTTCTTGAGTTCTTTGCATATCCTAGATATTAAACCTCTATCTGAAGAGTAATAGGCAAAATTTTCTCCCACTTTGTAGGCTCTCTGTTGAGGATCTTGATAGTTTCCTTTGCTGTGCAGAAGCTCTTCAGTTTAATGCAATCCCATGTATTGTTCTTCCTTTGAGTTGCTTGTGCTTTTGAGGTCTTGTTGAGAAAGTATTTACCTGTGCCTGTGTGTTGAAGTGTTGGTCCTATGCCCTCTTCAAGTAGCTGCAATGTCTCCGACCTAACTGCCAGGTCTTTGATTTACCTTGAGTTGACTCTTGTGCAGGGTGAGAAAGTGGGGTTTATTTCTATTTTCCTGCATATGGTTAACCAGTTTTGCCAACACCATTTGTTAAAGAGGCTATCTTTTTTCCAGTGTATATTTTTGGCTCCTTTGTCAAAAATCAGTTGACTGTAAGCCTGTGGGTCTGTTTCTGAGTCTTCTATTCTGCACCTTTGGTCTATGTGTCTGTTTCTGTGCCAATACCATACTGTTTTTATTACTGTGGCTTTGTAGTAGAGTTTGAAGTCAGGTATTGTGATACCTCCTGCATGGTTTTTATTGCTAAGAACTACTTTGGCTATCTTGGGCTTTTTGTTTTTCCAGATGAATTTAAGGACTGATTTTTCTATGTCTGTGAGGAGTGACCTTGGTAATTTCATGGGTATTGCATTGAATCTGTAGATCAGTTTAGGAAGGATGGCCATTTTGATGATATTTATTCTGCCTATACAAGAGCATGGTAGATCCTTCCATTTTCTAAGGTCTTCATCGATTTCTTTTGTCAAATTTTTATAGTTTTCATTATAGAGGTCTTTTATCTCCTTGGCTAGGTTTATTCCTAAGTATTTTATTTTTCGGGGTGCTATTGCTAGTGGAATTGTTTTCTGGTGTTCTTTTTCAGTTGATTTATGGTTTGCATATAGAAAAGCTTTTTATTTTTAAAGATTGATTTTGTATCCAGACACTTTGCTGAATTTGTTGATCAGTTCTATAAGTTTTTTGATTGAGTTTGTTGGGTCTTCTAAGTATAGTATCATGTCATCTGCAAAAAGGGATAGTTTTAGTTCTTCTTTCCCTATTTTTACCCCTTTGATTTCCTTCTCTTGCCTTATTGCTCTGGCTAGAGTCTCAAGTACTATATTGAACAGAAGAGGTGATAATGGCATCCTTGTCTTGTTCCTGATTTTAGTGTGGAAACTCTTTCTCAGTTTCTTTCCATTTAATATGATATTGACTGTGGGCCTATTGTATATTGCCTTTATGATGTTGAGGTACATTCCATCTATTCTAATTCTCTGAAGTGCTTGTAGCATGAATGCATGTTGGATGTTGTCAAATTCTTTTTCAGCATCAATTGAAATGATCATGAGATTTTTGTCTTTGATTCTGTTTATGTGGTGAATTACATGGATTGTTTTTCATATGTTTAACCAGCCTTGCATCTTTGGGGTGAACCTGACTTGGTCATGGTGTATAATTTTCTTGATGTGTTTTTTGTTTAATATTTATTTATTTATTGTAGTAATTCGTGCAATATAGCATACATCTTTGTTAAGTACAAGTTGTTAACAACATATTTGCACACAATTCTCATTTGACCCCTTCCCCAATTCCCACCCCGTTCCCTCCCCCTTCCTCCCCGTCAGGTTCAGTTCAGTGAGTGACCTTGTTCTTGATGTGGTTTTGAATGAACATTGCTAGCATCTTGTTTAATAGTTTTGCATCTAAATTCTTCAATGATATAGGCCTATAGTTTTCTTTTCTTGAGCTGTCTTTATTTGACTTTGGTATTAATGTGATGTTGACTTCATAGAATGTGTTTGGGAGGGTCCCATTTCTTTCTATTTCACAGAATAATTTGAGGAGTATTGGGGTTAGCTCTTCTATAATGTTTTATAAAATTCACTTGGAAAACCATCTGGCCCTGGGCTTCTCTTGATGGTAAACTCTTTATTGCTGTTTATATCTCTTTGATTGTTATTGGTCGGTTTAAGTTTTCTATATCTTCTTGACTCAATTTAGGGAGGTTATATGTGTCTAGAAATTTGTCAATTTCTTCTAGATTTTACATTTTGTTGGAGTATGGTTTTTCAAAATAGTTTCTGACTATTCTCTGTATTTCCATACTGTCGGTGGTAATATCACCTTTTTCATCTTTTATTTTGGTAATTTGGGTTGATTCTCTCTTTCTTTTGGTTAGGTTGGCCAATGTTTTATCTATCTTGTTTATTTTTTTCAAGAAACTAGATTTTGGTTTTGTTGATTTTCTGTATTTTTTTTATTCTCTATTTCATTAATTTTTGCTCTGATTTTCATAATTTCCTGTTTTCTTCTGGCTTTGAGGTTAGACTGTTCTTGTTTTTCCAGTGCTTTGAGCTGATTTTCTGTTCTTATGTGGGCACTCAGTGCTATAAATTTTCCTCTTAGTACTGCCTTCAGGGTGTCCCAGAGGTTTTGATATGTTGTGTCTTTGTTTTCATTGGTTTCTAGGAATTTTTAAATTTCTCCCCTTACTTCTTCTAAGACTCAATCTTCATTCAGCAATGTGGTGTTCAGTCTCCATGTGTTTACCCAGTTACTTTGGTGTTCTTGGAGTTTATTTCTAGTTTCACTCCATTGTGGTCTGAAAAAATGCATGGAATTATGCTGCATTTTTTTAATTTGCCAGTGCTCACTTTGTGGCCCAGAATGTGGTCATTTTGGAGAAGTTTCCATGAGCAGCTGAGAAAAATGTGAATTCAGCTGTAGTTGGGTGAAAGAGTCTATATGTGTCTAATAGGTCCATTTGGTTTATGGTATTCTTTAGGCCTAAGGGGTCCTTACTGATCTTTTGTTTAGAAGAAAGTTCTAGAGATATAAGAAGAGTGTTGAAGTCTCCTAGTCTTAGTGTATTGGGATCTATGTGTGTCTTTATATCATACAGAGTTTGTTTTATGAAAGTGGCTGCACCTATGTTTGGGGCATAGATGTTGATAATTGTTATTTCCTCTTGCTGGATTGTTCCTTTTACTAGTAAAAAATGACCTGCTTTTTTCTCTTCTGATAAGCTTGGGCTTGATGTCTAGTTTATCTGATATCATAGTTGCCACTCTTGCTTTTTCTTTGAGTTCTGTTGGCATGGATTACCTTACTCCAGCCCTTCACCTTTAGTTTGTGGGAATCTTTGCTTGTATGGTGTGTTTCTTGTAGGCAGCATATAGAGAGATTCTGTGTTTTGATCCATTTTTCCACCTTGTGCCTTTTTATTGGGGAGTTGAGACCATTTATATTCAGTGTAACTATTGAGAGATAATTTTTAATTCCTAACATTTTGAGTTTTGACTTCTGTTTTTGGAAGTATTTATTCTTCTTTGCTTAGTTGTTTGCTTCCTGGAAATTATTGTTTCTCTGGTTCTGACATTTACTCATTAATTCTTCTTTGTAGTTAATCTCTTTACGTAGTTTCTCTAGTGCTGGTTTGGAAGACATACATTCTTTCAGTTTCTGTTTGTCATGGAAGGTTTTTATATCCCCGTCAATTTTAAGAGAGAGTTTTGCTGGGTATGAGGATCTTGGCTGCAAGTTATTTTCTTTCAGAGTTTGTAATATGTTACTCCAGCCCCTCCTGGCTTTCATGACTTGATTTGGGAGGTCTGGAGTGATTCTAATTGGTTTACCTCTAAATGTCACTTGGCCTTTTACTTTTGTTGCCTTTAAAATTCTCTCCTTAGCCTCTTCATTAGTCAACTTGATTACTATGTGGCATGGTGAACCTCTTCTTTGGTCTTGTCTTGAAGGAGATCTGTATGTTTCCTGTACCTGTGTGTCGACTTCTCTTTCTATGTTTGGAAAATTCTCTGTTATTATTTCTTTGAAGAGATTGTTTATTCCATAAGTTTCAACTTCTAATCCCTCTTCTATGTCTGTTATTCTTAGGTTAGCTCTTTTCATATTGGCCCAGACCTTTTTGATGTCCAATTCATACCGTCATTTTTTTTCTAAATTATGCACTATAGATTCATTTTTGGAGTGGTCATCCTCTAAGAGTGATATTCTATTTTCCATGTGATCTAATCTGCTGTTTATAGTTTGTATTGATGCCTTCATTTCGGTTATTTCATCTTTCACTTCCTTCAATGCTTCTCTTTGGTTCCTTTTCAGGTCATCGAATTCTTTGTTTATTTATTCCTTTATTTCTTTCCAGCTTTCCCTCTGAAAATTCTGTATTGTTTCTAGTATTAAAGATCTGAATTGTTCTTCTGGTAATCTCTGCCATTCTGGTTTGGTGAGATCTGTTATTGATGGGTGTGGTAGCTCACTGTTTCTTTGTTATTTTTCCTTCCCATGGTTCCCCTGTTCTTAAATTTATATCTCTGCTGCTCTTGCAGGTTTTCTCGTCAAATCTCTGCACTGGGGGTTTAGAGATGTCTGATGGTATATACAGGGACAGGTTGAGTTCAGTTGTAAAGATTGGGTGAGAGGTCACAGTTATGAATACAGGAATAGGGTAAAGAAAAGGGTATGGTACAGTGGAATAAGAGGTTGAGTGTGTTGAGGTGATAAAATGTAAAGATTAGGGATGGTACATATGTCGAGATATTCTCGTAGTCAATATAGAGTTTTGAGTGTGGTAGTACGAGATGGTCTTGATATGAGACAGGAAAAAAAGAAAAAAAAAGAGAGGAGGTAAAGTTTTGAGGAAAGGAATATAGAGAAGAGAGAGGAGGGGAAGTTGTAAAAGGGATAATAAGGGGATTCAACAAGCTAAGCAAGTAATAAGAAGGCAACCAATCATCCAAACAAATATAAATAAATCAAGGCAATACAAAACAAAAAGAGAGTAAAAACATATAAAACTTAACACCAAAAACAAACAAACAAAAAAGTAACAAAAAAAGAAAAAATAAATCAAGGCAATACAAAACAAAAACAGAGTAAAAACATATAAAACTTAACACCAAAAACAAACAAACAAAAAAGTAACAAAAAAGAAAAAAAAAAGCAGAAAACAACAACAAGAAAAAACCCAAAACCCAAATAGCAACAGCAAGAAACAAATATAAAAACCTTGCTAGTTCGTAAGTATAGAGCTTAAATTTTCGAGTGTGTCTCTGGCATTTTTTTTTGCTCTGTCAGTGCAGGCAGGGAGTTTAGTTGGTGTTTCTCTGACTGCTATCTTATGTCTCTGGGCTCTCCACAGGGCCTGACTGCATCTATCTCCCTGCCTTTGCTGATGGCAAGAGTACAGTCTAAATGCTGGGCCTTTTAAGATGCCCTATGTGCACTGGGTTCTTCCGCACTTCTGATCCCATCTAAGGGCTAGAAGGGTGGGTGTCTGAGTCTATCCTTTGTATATTGGCCCCCTTGACCCCGCACACTGGAGGCGCAATCCAACTTACAGATCCCTTCTGCTTGGAATTCCGTTGTTGCCTGTTCCACCTCTGGTCGCTGGGGGTGCAAGAGGTCAATGGAGGTCTGGATAGCTGGGAGGATGTTGGCTGGGAGGGGTTGGCGGCAAGATGACAGCCGCTGGTTCGCGGTGCGCACCAGCTCCCCTGTTCCTCCTGGGCTTTGTTCAGCCTCTCCAGTTGCCTCGCTCACTTCTCAGCCATTCTGCTGCTCTTTGCTTCTGTCAAGAATCTGCATTTGCAGCCATCCTGGTTCAAGCTCTGCGGCGCAAGCGGTTTTTCTGGCTCTGGAGCACTGTGGTGGGGCGGTCACATGGGAGCTTACACTGATGTCCCAGGCATTCTGGTCGCTGTGAATGGTGTGAGGATCCCCGCCTGGGTAGGACGTGGGGTCCTGGAGGTGCTTGCTCCACGCCTAGTTTGTAGTTCCTGGTATCTGGCTGGCTGTCACAGCTCCAGGTCCTGGCTCTACAGCCTGGTTCCACAGCCCAATGCCAAGCCAAGATCTGCCTTGTGGCAGTCTCCTTTGCTCTCCCTGCTCAGCTTTCTGGGTCTTCTTTAGTTGTGCATCAAATTTAGTTTTTTTTTTTTTTTCTTTTCCTTCTGTTAAAAAGCTGTTTTTATGGCAAATTTAATTCGAAATTACAGTGTCTGGGGAAAGTTGTTTCACTCAGACGCCATCTTAGGCTCCTTTCTCTATATTTTATTTTTAAATATTGCCATTATTGTATATTACATTCTAAGAAATATTTCAACAGTATTTCAGGAAAGAATATTTGTATTCTCTGTCCTTTTATTATTTTTGTCTTTTTGTTTGGGTATTGGGATTGTACCTGGGGCATTCTACCTCCAAACTACAACCCTAATCCTTTTTATTATTTTTACTTTTATTTTGAAACAGGATCACACTAAACTGCTAAGGGTCTTGCTAAATTATTGAGGCTGTCCTTGAACCTGCAATCTTCCTGTCACAGTCTCCCAAGTACTGGGATTACAGGCATGTGCCACCATGCCCAGCTAGTTTTAGTATTTATATTTTAAAAATGTAAATTGAAACAGACATTGTTGTTAACCAAATTCAATGTATCAAAATTAATACAAATAGATCATAATAATGTAAGCATTTCTTTGATGTAACATTTATGTGTTCATTATATTAACAGAGAATGATAAACATAATTTTTATGAAATTATAGTAGATGTCTCACACTAATAAATTCAGTTTTTATTTAAATAATATTTATTTAAAATATTTTTAACTTTAAAATTATGTATATGGGGGAATAGTAAGAGAAAGCATGTAAAGAACATACTTAGATACAAGCACTGAGTATAATGTTGGAAAGGATGCTAAAAGGCAGATATTTTGTTGGTTAAGAATAAAAATAATGTGCTTAAGGATTGTTTATTTGGGGAAGATCAGGAATAAAGAATCAGTCAGGATTAAGGATACAAATAGGAAAAAACAACACAAAGATGTTAAAGTGGTTGTCATTAATAGGAGTAATGGACTCAAGACCATTTAAACGTTCTATGCAGACATGCTATGAACTTCAAAATTGTCTGCAGCAGCAACAGAAGATGTATGTATGACATCTATCCCTTTTTATTCAAGGGTTTCTTATAGAGTATGAATCCCCTTGCACTTCTAAGTCTACCCACACAGGTGAACCAAGCAGGTTTCCTTAAGCATCCCATGATTATCATTTCCAAGAAAAAGTTGTCTCTGCTCTTGCCTTGATTTAGACTTCTCCACATTCTGATTCCCAAGATGGTGAGCTGCAGGGTGGTAGTCTAAGGGAAAGACATTAATTTTCATCTTTGCTTCACTCTCAGGAATGCTTTTAAAATTGTGCAATATTCACTTAGTTGATTTTTCTTGAGTGAAAAATTAATCTAGATGCCATTAGAGTAAAATATACTTAGAAATGCATTTCAGTTTGAATATAAAACTGGTAATTAGAGAACTTTGCATATAAAAAAGAAAACTCTTCACCTGAAATAACCCAGTGCCTGCTTTTCATTTGCATATTCTCACTTTAACTGATTCAGGCAGTCAGAATATGCTAATAGCTGCACCCATTTCATATCCTAATACAGAAAATCCAGTAGCTAGATGATAGGCATGCCTGTGCCTTACAGAGAATCTCTAAAATTACTTGGGAAAGTAAAAGTATTTCTTGCAGTTTTGCACAATTCTCAGGGAGACCCTTCAGGAGCTCTAGTAAGCTGTCCATCAACAACAGACTTAAGCTGAAAAAAAGGAATCTTTCTACCACAGGCAGTATGTAATCTGAATTTTAATTACCTCCTTTTCTTAACATGTCTAATCTTTCTCTATCTATTCTCAAACAGCCAATCAGTTTAGTGCTACTTTATAAAGAAATCTGTTACATAAGTTCCCTTCTGATATAGGAGAGAAATTCTGTGGTGGTGAAGGCAATGTTCTTTGTTCAAATTAGGAAGTAGAAATTTAAAACTTAGTTAAATAACCTCATTTGACTCTCTGCTATTATACTGACTATAGAGTCTCATACTTTAGAGTGTCAAAGCTTTACCAAGGCTTTGTTCAAAATGAAGTTTCCCTAAGATCCATACTCAAAAATGTAAATGTAGTCACTTAAAGTATAGTCTGTGTCTCAGTGTTTTTAACAATTTCTCTAATGATTCTGGTCCTGCTTTGAAAAATTATACTTTAGACTATTCCTTCTCCAAAAAGTAAAGATTTTCATGGCTTCTATAGTATATATTTCAAAGACATACAGGAATTATTAGTAGTATGTATCTATATAATAAATCTAAATCAAATATTCCAGCAACTGCTTTCATTATCATTCTAAAACAGATATAACCAGCATGAAAACATAATAGCTGCCAGTAGTAAATTGGAACATTGTACCATAACTACAAAGTGTTAGAGAAACTGCCAAATGCTTAACACCTGCATGGTTATTTTGGATAGTATATCATGAAGTCAAGTTATAAATCTTCCCTAGGTCAGAGAGGAATAATACCAGGCAGTTAAGATTACCTATATACAACACTAAGGAATACTTTAGTGCATGTATTCCCATTATATAATATTTATGCATAATTAACTCAAACTCTATTTTGTGTTTTATGCATTGTTTATTCATTTCTGCATCTGTAGTTCCTTAACCTAGAAAGTATTCAGGCAACGTTTAGAGTTGAATGAGTGTTGTTCATAAATAGACTTGAGACAGAAGCTACAATATTTACCTGATTTAGACCCAAATGCTTTCTCTCTTTGCTTCCATTTTTTTTTAATTTTTTTTTTTAATGTCATAGCCATTTGTATTAGAAGCCAATTTTGATGGGGCTGGTGGCAGCATTTCAAACCAAAGATCCCTGCTCAGTGAGATAGTTTTAACACCTCGTTTCTTGAAAGATATTTTGGAAAACTTCCCAGTTCTGCCTCAGACACAGGTGGGCCTGGGGAAAGATGCGTCTGTCAACAGGGCTTTATTACTACTACTTCAGTTTCTGTCAAGTACTTCATGGGCGCCTTTACCTTCCCTCCTCAGCTATTCAGTATCCTACAGGCTGCTGGCTCATGAACTACTGGCTGACAGTGGGAGCCATGGTCCATGCAGACCACACCTATCTCAGCTGTCTGCACTAAGGAAGTGCACTGTGGAGGTGGAATAATTAGAGGCGATCATTTGGAAAGGTCAAACTTTGTACAATTAAAGTAGAATGAGCAACCCATTGTTTTTGAATCCATAATTTAAAGTCAAGTTCGTTGATTTTAAAGACAGTTTTGTCTCTGCCTAGTAGAAGTTGGTTTGATGACAGGGAACATAAACCTGGCTCATTATGATCTGCATGCTAAGTACACAGAAATCATTCTTGAACTGAGCAGTTTGATTCAGGTGTTTGAATGGGCTACATTTTAAACATCAGCCTTTCAGCATTAGTTCAATAAAACATACATGGGACTGGAAACTTCTTGAATAAGGACATTTCAGTCTTTAGAATCTCAGTTTCTTAGTCTGAGAAAAATACAGTTGTTAATTGTGTTCACTGCACTAGAATATTAACAAACAAAAAAATATATCTTATTTTGAGGCCGAAATAATTAGAAGTGTCATCTGGGATATTTTTTTCAAAAGTATATTTACTCAAGTTTTTGATCAATTATTTGTATCTTTTACTTTTTTTTATCCATGTACTATCTATTTTATTGTATATGCTGCATGAGAAGAAACCAAAATAAAAATCAAAACAAATGATAGGTATGGACTTTTTAATTGATTTTGCCTCCCTAAAAAGGCAACATGTAGCAAAACACAAGATCACCTTTAGAAAAAGCTAATATACAAACCATATTTTAAAATATGAAATTAGTTTCTGATCATAGAGTGAAAAATTCAGAAAATTATTATACACGTAGAAACAATACAATTATGTTTTTAAAAGCCATTTACCAATCTCTTTGTCACAGTAAAAGTATTGAATTTTTTAAAAAAATTATATAAAGTAGCTATAATGATGTTGATTTGCCATAAATTATGCCTGATAGAGTTTTTAATAACTCCTAGACAAATAGTCAAACCTTACAAAATTATTATTCATTTCTGACTGACATTAATTGAAAGATTTATCCTGAAATATTCCAACATAATAAGTTGGAATAAAGTGGAAAGGGAAATAGGTTTGTTGAAAGAACACTTTTATTTAAATTGATACTAAGAAATAGTATCATTTTACCAGTTAACACTTTCATAATGCTGAGATATAAAAGAGACTTGTTATCTATAAGGAGGCAGATGCTCCTGAATTAATTCATGTATATCACTGGAATTTGGTCTTTAGGTGACATAAAATTTATCATATTAGGTATAAGGCAGAAATATTAAGAAAAAGAACCTCTCTGTGATTTATTGGACTCAGAAGAGCTGGAAAAAACCAGAATCATGCTCATAATTAAGCATTTTTGTTGGTGAGTTATTTTTTTGTTCTATCAATGATGTCATTGCCCTCAATTTCTAAAAATCCTTTAACAAGTTATAGTTAAGTAAAAATAAAAGCATCTAGAAGATTTAATAAAATATTTAGTAAAATTGATATACATTTAGCAAAGTATTAGATAAAGCATTAGAATTATTCAAATTATAAACTATTTTGCAAACTAATTCCCATGCTCAGCCTCATGCTAGAACCACATAGTATCCCTATCGAATACATTAGTAATCTAGTTGAACATATGATATAAAAAAAATTGGAAAGAAATTAAAGTTGATTTTAACTATCTTCTTGTTTAGTTCAGAACAGTACTATATTAATATACCTGTGTTTCTACTCTATATACATAGGCTACATTTACTGTACTATCTGTATAGGCATCTGTACTACACAGTGAAGGCAAAGGCCTCTGAGTAAAAGGCTGCTCACTGAAAGAAAGAGTGTTGGGCAATAGCTTCATGGAGGAGATGGGAAATTTGAGATGTTAGGTTTCTTTTTTTTCATATTTTATTTTATTTTCATATACTTCATTGGCACATGTAATTATACATCATCACAAAAAGTGATAGGGATATGCATGCACATAACATTTGATGATCTTCCCCCTTGGCTCCCTTCCCAACTCCTCCTTTCCCATACAGGATACTGAGATTGGCATTGTTACTTTTGCATATGTGCATAGCATTATTTTAAGTGCTTGTTTTATCAATTCTCCTTCTTCTCCCTATCTTCCTCCTCTAGAATTCTTCCGTTGCTCCACTGGGGCGTCTCCTTTTTCTGAAGTCTTTTTGTTTTGTTTTGTTTTGTTTTGGTACTGAGGATTGAGCCAAGGGACATTCTACTTCTGAGCTATACTCCCAGTCTTGTTTTGTTTTTGGGTTCAAAATGGAATATCACTAAGTTGCTAAGGTTGGCCTTGAACCTGTAATCTTCTTGTCTCAACCTCCCAAGTACTAGGATTACAGGTATGTTTCACCATACCCTGCTAGACTCTCTCTTATATCCCAATTTCTCCCTAGCTTCTACATATTAGAGAAAACATATGATCTTTCACTTTCTGTGACTGGGTAATCTCAGCACAATATTCCTCAGTTTCATAGATTGACATAATTTTGTTTTGCTTTACAGCTGAGTAAAATTCCTTTGTGTATATATCCCACAATTTAGTAGTCCATTTATCTGTTGATATTTTGGCTACTGTGAATTGCTCTACTATGCACATGGTTATGCCTGTCTTGCTGTAATATCCTGACTTCAGTTCCTTTGGAAAGATGTTTAGGTATTGAATGAAGACAATGAACAGGATCTCAGAGATAAGGTAATTATGGCTTACAGTGCAAGTATGACTCAATGATTGACATTCTGATTGGGAATAGGTGGAATTTCAGTGTAGTTTTGATTTGCATTTCCCTGATTACTAATGATCTTGAACATTTTTTTAATGTATCTATTGACCATTTGCATCTCTTCTTTTGTGAAATGTCTCTTCAATTCAGTTGCCCATTTTTTATTGTTTTTTATTTATTTATTTATTTTTAGTGTAAAGTCTTTTAAGTTCTTTACATATTCTACATATTAGTCATCTATCAGAGGGATACCTGGAAAAGATCTTCTCCCATTCCATGGGCTTTCTTGTCAGATTCTTGATGTTTTCCTTTGATGTGAGGAAATTTTTAGTTTAATGCCATCCCAATTATTAATTTTTGTTTTAGCTTTCTGAGTTTTGGGGGTCTTGTTGAGGAAGTTTCTACCTATACCTATATGTTGGAGTGTAGAACCGATTCTCTCTTCTAGCTTTACAGTCTCTAGTCTAACTTCCAGGTCTTTGATCCATCTCGAGTTGACTCCTGTGCAGAGTGAGAGGTAAGGATTTTAGTGTTATTTTCCTATAAGTGGGTAACCAGTTTTCCCAACACCATTTGTTTAAGAGGCTATCTTTTCTCCAATGTATGTATATGGCATCTGTGTCAAACATCAATTGGCTATGTGTGTCTGGATTTGTTTATCTTCTATTCTGTTCCATTGGTCTATGTGTCTGTTTTTACGCCAGTACCATGCTGTTTATTATTATTATTATTATTATTATTATTATTATTATTATTATTATTATAGCTCTATAGTAATTTTTTTTTTGTTTTGCAGTACTGGGGATTGAACCCAGGGGCATTCTACCTTCAGGCTACACCCCCAGTCCTTTTTTTTATTCTTTGTTTTGAAACAGGGTCTCACTAAGTTGTGGAGGGCCTCACTAAGTAGCTGAGGCTGGCTGTGAACCCAGATCCTCCAGTCTCAGCCTCCCAAGACCTGGAATTAGAAGCGTGTACCACGGCTTATAGTATAATTTAAAGTCAAGAATTGTGATGCCGATGCCTCCTCCATAGTTCTTATTGGTGAGAATTGATTTGTCTATTCCGGGTCTTTTGTTTCTCCATATGGAATTTATGACTGATTTTTCTAGGTCTATAAAGAATGGCATTAGTATTTTGATAGTCAAATAACAATATATGTTGGCAAGGATGTAGGGAAATAGGAACTCTTCTACATTGTTGATGGGATTGCAAACTAGTTCACCTGCTATGGAGATCAGAGTGGAGATCTCAGAAAACTGAGAATGGTTCCACCATAAGATCTGGCTATACTACTCCTGGGTATCTTTCCAATGGGTCAGAAATCAGATAAATATAGTAATATATGCATAGCCATGTTCATAGCAGCACAATTCACAGTAGCCAAATTATGGAACCAACCTAGGTGTCCATCAACAGATAAATGGATTACAAATTGTAGGAAATACACACAACTCAGCAATAAAAAAGAGCAAAATTATGCCATTTGCAAGGACATGGAAAACATTATGTTAAGTGAGATTAGTCAGTCAAAAAAGTGAAGAGACATATGTTTTCTCTAATATGTGCAAGCTAAAGAGTAATTGGAATACAAGAGGGATCCCAGACAATGGAGGAAAAACCTCAGGGGAGCCATAGAGGTGGTCTAAGGGAAAGGAGAGTGAAGACTGATGTTTATTAATGGAAATACTACCATTGAATATGTGTACATCAGTGAATATACCAAAGTCAATCTTAGTACTCTGTATCAGGAAAGGAAAAAATAGGGATGGGGGGGTCAACAAGTCCTGTGTGCATGTATATCACGGTCAATATGACTTGTATTATGATGTGAGACTATAATGCACCAATAAAAGCACATTATTTTTTAAAAAGAATGCAAATATGTGAAATAAACCTAAGATGATTGTAGAGTATGGAAATTCACAGGAGTGTCTAACTTACTTACTAATCTAAGACTTTTTTATAACAGATATGAAGGGATTGACACAGATACATTCTAAGAAATAAGAAAAAAATGTTTTTTTACTCCTATGCAAAGTACTGCAGAAATAGTACTTTCACTTCTTTAATAAACTTGGTCTGGAATGAGTCTCAGAATGTTGCTGAAGTTGCTTAAGAATTCCTATCATTAGTTTGAAAAGCACCAATAATTTGAAATTGCTGTCAGTTTTACCCCTGAATGTATTGTGGAGCTTTAAATATTCCCTCATTTTGATTCAGGATCATAATTAAAAGACAAATGCATTTAAAAAACCCATCCTCTCTTTCCTTCTCCAAATTTATCTTTGTCCAATCAACTCTTTTTTTTTAAGCTGCTGAATTTGGAGTTTTTCCTCTTGACATATGTTAATATAGAATATTAAGTAAATTACTCAAATTTTATGATAATTCTCATTGATATATCTCTTGCTTTTATTTCTCTTTCTATTTTTAGAATATTAATTTATTTTTCTGAATATTTCACTATATAGTACAGACAGTTCATAAACATAGCAAAACAAAAAAGTAGGAAAGTAGGACATTAAGCAGAAAAAAAATTAAAAATGTAAACAAGACTTTTTTCTCTTGGTTGTTCATGTCAGTAAAATGCCAGATTCCTATTCTGTAGCAGAATGAGCCATTTATAAATATAGAAAACTAAATTAGAAGAATTTGAAAATCAGTGAATGACAAAACCAGAGTGAGAAAGATAAACAGAGGTTTGGTCGTATTTTATTTTGTATTTTTATAATGCTTAGGTTAAAGACATTGTGCTGATTCTACTTTGCTCAGTCATTATGCAATTTTTGAAAATTGCATCAAATAAAGATAGTGAAATTTTCTTTATTAAAATATCTCATTTAACAGTATTTTTTTGCTTAACAAAAAGAAATTGTGGGAGGAAATAATTTAGATGTCTAGAGATGAAAGAAATATTAGATATTTTCTGATTAATATTATTATACATAAAGAAAATAAAGCCTAGCATATTTGCCACTTTTCTAAGAACATATAAGTAATGATAAAAATTGAAATAACATTTACTATATCCTATGCATTGATAACTTTTCATATATGTAAATAGATATGCTGCATTTAATTATTTTCTACACAAGTGTATTTTAACCATATCTGTAAAAAGGTATGCTTTCTTATCTACCTCTTATTTCTCCATATCTAAACTTGTCTATTATGAAGAGTAATGCCATTAAAATATATAAGTGTTAATGTCACAATCATGCAAAAAATAAGAGATTAAGGAGGAAGAAGAAAAAGATGGGGGAGGGAATAAAAATTTGATGAGTGTAGGAAAAAGGGGAACAGGATGAGGAGAGGGAAGAGGAGAAATAACAGAAAGAAGGGATAAAAAAGTAAAGAAAAAGAAAAAGTGAAACAAATATATGGAAGAAATTTTAAAAAAACTAATTGTAACAATGTAAGAAAATATTAGAGATAGTCTAGTATACTTGCACAATATGAAGAGCTTTTTTGATACTGTATAACAGTGAAAATTTTTAATATGATTTTTGGGAAGGGGGCATTCTTTGTGGAACTTTATATATCTTGTGACAACTTTTGGCCTGAATATCCTCTTGAGAATGTTTATATGCATCCAGATGCTTTGCTTTGCACCTTATAGGACAAGGGTTCCTTGTAAACATGACCATGATATTTGCTGGGCCATAGTTAATAAAGTTCTTTGTTTCTGACCTTGATATCTCATGTTAGTGACACTCTGGCAAGGTAACTTGTTAGATTACTGGTAAAGTCTGAGACCTCTCTCAATTATTGAGAACTACTTCTATTTTGGACAAATTTTTTATGAGGTTCTTGTGGAAATGCAGGGGGTGTGTTATATAATTTATCATTTTTCATTATAGTGAATAAAATTATGATCAATTAAATTTATCCTGTAGTCTGATCTGGTCAAATAACTATTACTTCACCTGATCAATGACATGATAAACAGTATCTATACTTAAAATTAAGCATTATCTATAATGAGCATACTATACCCTTTGCCCAGATAATGGCCAAGTTTGTTTTTTCATGTCCCTGGGGTTCAGGACAGAGTTTCATTTTTTCATGTCTTTCATTGGTGCACATGCATTGTCACTAAAATTGTTCTGGAATCTAGTATCCAGTTGAGAATATTTGGTAGCTGGATGGATTGAATCAACTGTCATACATGTTCCTGCCTTTTACAGCAAGGCTGCAGATGTTAGGATATTATTTGTCAAACATATAGTGAGATAAAGAATCTGGAGATGCTATTTTTCCTTGCCACAAAAATTAGAGTGGATATACTGAAAAGATAATATACTGTACAGCTGGGTCAATCTTCCAGGCCAAAATGGAATGTCAAAATGTCAGTTGTGATAATTATAAGATACATTATGATTAAATGGACTTCCATCTGGAGCTCTGGCAAAAGGCTTATGCCTTGAGAAATTAAGCCTGGAGACATATAACTCAAGAGGCGGATGGCACTTGGTAGTGAGTAACCCTTGGACCTACTCAATTGGCTGCATAGCAGAATTCAGATTGATGATCATTGCCCAAATTTGTGACTCTACTGAGATATTGTTATGATAGGAATAACTTAATTTATTCTTAAAAATAGCATTGAGCCTTCCAGATGATGCTAGTAGATAGGAGAATATAAACTTAGACTATGCATTACTTATTACTTAACATAGTTCTAAACAAATTGCCTTTTGACTCTCTTAATTTGAATTATCATTATTATCTTTATTTGTTTTTGTTTCAAAATCAAGAATTGCATCAAACAATTGTAATCATTCTCTCAAATTAATTGTTTATTTTAATTAATTATTTTATTATTTAATTAAAATAAATATTGTTTGTTTTAAATCAATTATTTTATTCTTTCAAATACAATATTTTATTGAAGTGATATTTATGTGGTCTTTAGACATTCTTGCCTTTTCTAACAACAACATAATTTTAATAAAATCTATACCAATACTTTAATGCATTGTCTGAAAAATTTAATATATAACTTCAGTCAGTTAGTATTTAGTAGGCACTTTACAGTTCCAACATATTATTGGAGTGATATTAAAAGAAGAAATTATATCAGTGTTGACATTAAAATGCTTATAGAGTGGTTGGAAATATACAATATATAGGTTTGAAAAGAAACAATTATTTCTTTTAAGAGAATGAGGTATTTAGGGGTACACATGATTTTATATCATAATGTTCTATTCATATTGAACATTGTCTGAAATGGTTCATCAAGAGATCATTTGAAGAGTGAAATATAACCATAGTATAACCCATAAGTTCATGTACTTAGGAGTTTCTTCTCTGAACACCACTGTGACATATTTTTCATGGTTAGAATGCTTAATTTAGATATAATTTTAATTTAAAAAGATATTGTATATAATAACAGCTTGTACATAGAGCACTCCTGCTTTGTACGTAAATTTTTTAGAAGTGTTTGGACTTTTCCATTGAGTTAACATGACTGTGACTAATTACAAAGTAAAATGTTTATTTATCCATATTAATCCCTATTCTTCTCACTAAAAATATGTGCTAAGAGAAGACAGCATGCTTGAGTCTTGTAGTCTTTCCAAATATGTATAAACCATTGATAATTTACTGCATCTTTTCTTTGTGAGCACTGGATATATATATATATATATATATATATATATATATATATATATATATATATATATATATTCCAAGGTTATCTATTTCAAATAGCCTACATAATTTTTTTTCTGAAATTTAAATATGTACTTATACCTGCTGTATCATTCCAAAGATTTAAAATATCATTTTTATTAAACTAGTCATGACTAATTTTCTTTTAAGTTTTTATATATTTTTCCATTTATCTTCTCTTCACCTAAATGAAGGATTAAGTCTTGGTTTTTTACTGAATTGTGATATCATATATATATGGTATTCCATTTGAAGAATGTGGAAAATTCAGTGATGGATATAAAATTACATTAAGTGCATAGAAGGATTGGCACAGTCTTTAACAGTTCTTAAGTATTCTATTCTTTCACTGCTTCCTTTAGGTAAATTACTGTCTCTTCAGCACATACATCTATTTTTTGTACATCTTTCCCATATCCTTTTTAAAAATTCTTACCTTGTTATTTTGAATTTAGTTCTCTTTGCTGACTTTCTAAAGCTTGTGAGAAATGTTGGCAATATAGAAATGAGGTCTGGCAGAGGGATGTTGAGATCTCATACGACTCAAAGAGATATAAAGCAGATAAGGCCATGAAACAAAATGTCCTTCTGGGTATTGGCAATTGTAGTGCAACTTCTATTGCAGTTAAAACCATTTAGCCTCAGTGCAAAGATTATTTTGTGGTTCATGCAGCTGTTCCAACAGATTGTCTTCTTGAGCAAAGTACATGAGGAGATAAGAAGTGGGTATTTATAAGTGAAATCTGAATTTAATTATTTCTTAATTAAGAAAATGTTGTTCAATGATACCAAAGCACAATACAAGAAAACAGATTCAAATGGTGAAAGAGATTTTAAAAAAAAAAGCAATACAACATTAAACAGAATATTGAAAATACATGCCAGTGAAGATAAAGAGCAGTATGAGATTTGAAGAGAGACCTGACAGAAGATAAGTTATATCAGGTACAAAACTCGTCATTTTGTTTTATTACTTTTCTAACATTAATTATAAATGACAGGTGACCTGTCAGCTAAGCACGGTGTGCTCATAGAGACTGTGAAAAAGTTTCAGATCCTTCAGAAATGCAGTTGGTGGGAACAAAGCCCAAGATTTCAGTTTAATTTTAGTAAGACTATATTATAAATAATGATTTAGCACTAATCAGCTATTCAAAACATTTTACAAAAATTTGCTAATTAATCCTTGCACTGTTGGTAAATAATGCTTTCCTTTACAAAGGCATAGAAAGAAACAATTTGTGCATTCCTGAAATATTTGTTCTTTTTAAATTTTAGACAATATTAAAGCCTTACCATCTCATTGTATCTTGTGTCTTCACACATACAAAAAAAAATACACTTGGACTTCAAAAAATATAGTCCTACAATAAATAATTTGTGACTAGATGATATTCTCATCATAGTAGAATATACCTAGTCATGGTGAACAAAGCCTATATTCTTTAAGATTAAAGCTAATATATCCTCAATAAGTCCTTCCACCCCACCCCACCCTTCCCTGGCCTGCCAAATCAAATTAAATTACTTCTCATTTATGCAACTTATTAGCACCTTGATCATTTCTTCCCTACAATTTATATTATTCTTTAATTTTGTTTCTATATATTATTATTTGGTAATTATCTGTTCTTACTATTAGACAAAACAGTCCATGAAGAAAAGGACTATGTTAATTTTTTCAGCAGATAAGTGTTTGATAAATCTTTATTAAGGAAATAGCTAACATAGAGAGATATGCAGGTAGTACTCTTTATAAAAGGTAAAATATTCAGAAACTCACATTTTGTTTTAAAACTTAAAATGTACTTTAAAATTCTTTTAGATTATAAAAAAATTTAAATAAATACCCACATATACATCCATATTCAGGATAAGTGTTGGTTTAAACAATATGATCAGTATGGGTATAAAATAGCCAAATATTTTTAAAGCCTCCCTCCACCCTTTGATCTAAATATAAACCATTTGAAGCAAACTAAACATATTATTTTGCTCCTTCCTTCTCAGCTATGGAAAAAAGTGCCAAATATTGAAAAGAAACCCCAAAAGTATGGGATTAGTTCCATTTTTCTACGAACGGATAATTGGCTTTCCCAACACCATTTGTTGAAAAGGCTGTCTTTTCTCTAGCATATGTTTGGCCCCTTTGTCAAATATCAATTGACTATAAGCATGTGGATTTGTTTCTGTATCTTCTGTTCCATTGGTCTATGTGCCTATTTTTGTGCCAATACTATGCTGTTTTAATTACTATAGCTCTATTTTATAATTTGAAGTCAGGAATTGTAATACCTCCATGGTTCTTATTGCTGAGAATTGCTTTCACAATTCTGGGTCTTTTGTTTCTCCTGCACAGGAGTCAATTCAAGATAAATAAAAAACCTTGAAGTTAGATCAAGGGTGGTGAAGCTACTTGAGGAGGAAATAGGTTCAACCCCTCCAACATATAGGCACAGGTAGAAACTTCCTCAGCAAGACCCCCCAAGCTCAGAAAATCAAAACAAGAATTAATAAGTGGGATGACATTAAACTAAGAAGTTTTGGCACATCAAGAGTCTAAAGAGACAGCCCATGGAATAGGAGATCTTTACCAGCTATCCCTCTGACAGAGGATTAATAGTTAGAAAATACAAAGAACTGAAAAGACTTTACACTAGGAAAAAAATCAATCAAGAAATGGGCAACTCAATTGAATAGACACTTCACAAAAGAAGAGACACAAATGGGCAATAGATACATGAAAAAAATGTTCAACATCATTGGCAATGAGGGAGATGCAAATCAAAACTACATTGAGATTCCATGTAACCTCAATCAGAATGGCAATCATCAAAAAGCCAAATAATAATAAATGTTGGCAAAGATGTGGGGACATAGGAACTCTTCTACACTCTTGGTGGGATTGCAAACTAGTTCAGCTACTATGGAGATCAGTGTGGAGATTCCTTAGAAAACTTGGAACAGAACCACCATATGATCCAGCTATACCACTCCTGGGTATCTTTCCAAAGAGGTTGAAACCAGAGAACTACAGTAATCTATGCATACCCATGTTCATAGCAGCACAATTCATAATAGCCAAATTATGGAAGCAACCCAGGTGTCCATCAACAGATAAATAGATCACAAAACTATGGGAAATACAGTCAATGGAATTCTACTCAGCAATAAAGAAGAAAAAAATAATGTCATTTGCAAGGAAATGGAAGGACCTGGAGAACATTATGTTAAGTGAGATTAACCAGTGACAGAAAGTGAAGAGATATATGTTTTCTTTAATATGCGCAAGATAGTAACTGGACTATCAGAGGAACTCCAGATAATGGAAGAGAAACCTCAGTGGAGCCAGGGAAGTGTTCTAAATGAAGGAGAGGGGGGAAGACTGAGGTTCATTATTGGAAATACTAACATGGACTGGGTGTAAATATGTGAAAATCCCGATATCAGCCTTAGTCCTCTGTATGGGAAGAGGGGAGATAGAGAGCCAGAGGAGGGGGCAAGTGCTGTGTGCATATATATCAATGTCAACATGATTTTCATTATGATATGAGATGATAATGCACAAATAAAAGCACATTAAAAAAAGAAAAGAAACCTAAGAGGTCACAGAAGAGAAACAATAACTATTGTTTGTTGTACACTTATTAAATACCATTAAATCCTTAAAATGGTGAACATATAAAACAGATATTATCTATTTTACATATAGTTAATATACTTATCTTACAGATTAAGAAAATTACATAGCTAGTGAGTAAAAAAGATGAGTCTGTCTTCTAGTAAAATGTTTTCAGACTTCTTCTAAGCTATTATTACAAATTAGTAGAACAAATTGTCCTACTCCTCTGATAGCCAATAGTCTATAGATATAAGAACAAGAATTGGCAGCTTCAGATAAGAGCATTTAGAAGAGAAATGATGGTCAATACTGTCCAGGAATCCAAGCAGGTAATTTTATCTCTTATTCACAGTAGACCTAATAATAAATAAAAATCTCAAATAAAATGTATGAATAGAGGCAGTGGAACTGTGGGCATGCCATTGAGACTGAAGTCCTTTGAATATCTGTCTCAAAGGATGAATAAGAAGATAAAGAGCTCTTCAAAGAGGAGCCATAGATAAGGTCTTCTAGCACTGAAACCTGATCTTCCCAGGCAGCACTACATAGTTCAGTACTTAACTAATATCTCATAGTCTTTGCTTCTCAATGAGGACAAGAGTATACATTCGCAGGAATGTGTACACCATAAGCATTGTTCCCTATACCAGTACATTTACTAGTGGGGCATTTTAGCATTTCCTTGTATTTATCCTCATAAGTATTCCCCACTCCATGCCCAAAGAGCCTGCAAACATAACTTGAATATTCCCCTAGGCCTAGGCCACATTCCTTGTCAAGTCTGATGACTTCTAGTTTTTCTCTAAAAGGTCAGATTGGTAGCAGTGATATGTATGTGTATGTGTGTGGTGGCTTAGGTCAATGGGTTCACATTTGATAAAGGTCATCTGATTAATCTGTTTATCATACATTCCATGGATTTCCAAAAGGCCAAACAGCAAGCCTTCTCTGGTATTGCCACTCTAGGGCTGCTTCATTGCCATCGCCAACCCCTGCATGGGGCTCTTGGAAAGGTTAGAGCCAAGGTTCTTTCCTTTCTTAGTGAATTTTACCTTCCCTACTTTTGTTAGGGAAAAGAGATCTGCTGAAGGTAGTATGACCGGAAACAGATTTTTCCAGAGCATGAAGCTGTGATGGCTAAGAACACATGCTTGCATGTTAGACGGTGGCTCAGTCAGCATGAATTCATAATTTTTTAAACCTTTTAAAATTATGTTTTAAAATGTCTACAATTATATTTAAAATTTATTTTAAAAAACTTTAAAGGGAAGTCAAAGATGGCTACTGAGAGAAACACCTCATCCCGGGCACTGTAAAACTGGAATCAAAACTACCATAAATCAGTTTCCTGACAGAAGAAAAAAGCAACAAAAAAGTGAACAAAGTAACATTTTTTTTTTTGCTCTGTTTTTGCTTTGTTTTATGTTTGTTTGCTTGGATGGTTGGTTGCTTTATTATTTTTTTGTTGTTCATTTGTCTGCTCTCTTCCTCATCCCAGACATAAAGCTGGCTTAAAAGACCAAAGATTGTTTTTTCCCTAATCATGAAAATCAAAAATGATCTTAAATTATCTTTATTTGTAATTTTCATTCACAGACTTCATTACAGAAAAACACTGTTTATTCTTAGCTAATTGTGAAGTATCCAGAAGAATAAGGGAAGTTGCTAAAATTTCTATAGATAAGGGGAAGGTAAATTTATTATATATAGATAAACTTATCCTTAATTTCTAAGTGAATTCTAGAGATTTTTACTACATGGAGCATACGTAACCATTGAATGAAATAAATGAACTGAAAATTAGCCTAAGTTTACATAAAAGACCATTAAACATTTATTTCTTTTCTTTAATTTTTAGTACTTTGTCAGATTCTTAGTTGGGGAAGAAATTTTGGTTATAGAACAACACTCTTATTTTTTAAATCATGTTATGAATATTATGTGTGTTGTATCAATGTGTAAGTAGTTTAAAATCTTCTTAACTTGTTAAAAGATTATATGTAAAGAATATATTTTAAGATAAACATAATCTGAAGGAAGGACTCTAGGAGAAGTAATTTTTCTGTGCTAATGTATTTATTAATTTCTCTAATTAAAATATATGAAGTACATTTCAAATGTTCATGTTTTTATATTTATTCAACAAATATTCATTAACTTACATAGTACCTCAATCAAATGTGTATACAGCACAGTTCCTACCCTTGAGAAATTCACAGTCTGATAGGAAAGACAGAAATAAATAACTACCATAAAATGTGGAAAGTGCTATAGTGGATATATATGTCAACAATTCAATGGGAAACCTAATGCATTGTATGACAAAAGTGATGTATTGATCGCAAGATCAATACGAGTCATCAGTGTGATTAGTGCTAAAAAATATCAAAGAAAATGTTAGCCTGGATTTTTGGATTGTTTAACATTCAAAATGAAAAAAAAAATTCCGTTAAAATACAACTCCCAGATTTGACCAGACTTGCACTATATTTTACTTTTTGGCTATTGCATTAAAAAAGAAAGAAAGAAAAATGGTAGAAAACTTCTAGGTAGGAATATTCTCAAAATGGTACTTGGTATAATAAGGATTTATGATGTCATGACAGTGAACTGTGTTGAAAAGAATGAGTTATTTAATATAGGAAAAAAAGTTTCAGGGGTCATTTGACTACATGAGACCAATCTTCAAATACTGTGAGAGTTGCCAAATTAAAAAAAAATGTATTTACAAAGTGTAGAATTGTACCATGTACCACTATGAAATATTGCAAGAAGGAAATTTCTGAAGTAACACAAAGAGCTGTTTTCTAAAATTTAGAATGAATCAGAAACTGAAAGGACTGTTAACTTACTCTTTCTTAATGTACTCAACTTAGATGTGGCAAATATATTAAGTTGTAATAGTGTGATTTGCTGCATTGAGTGGGAAGGTGAACTGAGTAACCTCATGTGGTTTTCAAGGTGTGTTTCTCTCTCTCTCTCTCTCTCTCTCTCTCTCTCTCTCTCTCTCTCTCTCTCTCTCCCACACACACATACACACACACACAATTGGAAATGCACTATTTCTCAGTCTCTCACATATTTTTCTCCCTATTCATATAATCACACATACTAAAAAATGAACACATATATTGTGTGTTCTTATTTAAATAGAAAATTTAGAAACACTTTATCTTGAATGAGATAAGAAAAACCTATTAATGATAGATTATATCAACAGACACATTATCAAGTGATTATATATGACAGTATGTGCAGAAGAGATTATTGTAATGTCTTGCTTACTTAATCTTTAAGAGTGGAACTATTTTTGTTAAGCAAAAGAAAGACAAGGACCTCCAAATGAGTAAATGAGTACCTTGTAATATTAACATCTAATCTGTTTTACTACAGGTTTGTCTGTTGTTTTTCACAACACACTCTTGCCAAAATGTCGAGTGCCAGACCCATTCCTCACACTGGTTTCTGTGTGCAACCTTGATTTTTCAGTTTGTTTGATTTTTTGCTTGTTTCTAAATTTGTGTCTGAGCCCTTAATTGTCACAAACTACATGACCTCCTATTTTCTAACCCATTATTCACAAGTATAATGAATTTTTTTCATTTTTACACTGATGATAATACTTATTTCCTGGAACTAATTCCTTATCTTTAACCAATTCTCTCTCTTTTTTTTTGGTAATGGGGATTGAACCCAGGGGCATCATACCTCCAAGATACACTCCCAGCCCTATTTTTTATTCTTTATTTATTTATTTGCAGTACTGGGGATTTAACTCAGGGGCATTCTACCTCCGAGCTACACCCTGAGCCATATTTTTTATTCTTTATTTTGAAACAGGTTCTCACTAAGTTGAGGAGGGCCTCACTAAGTAGCTGAGGCTGGCCATGAACTCAAATCCTCCAGTCTCAGCCTCCCAAGTACTGGGATTATAAGCATGTATCACCACATCTGGTTCTATGTCTCCTTTTGAGCAGATTTCTTCTGCAAATTTTTGACTCCTTTGGAAAGTTTGATTTATCCTTACATTTCTAGTACTAGCCTCCTGCCTCTGAGTTACATTTACAACATGCTGCTTTTTACTGAAAATAGTCTTGCCCTTACAAATATTGAAGACTTGTAACATGCGAGGTTCTAGACTAATTTTTTTACAAACATTATCTCACTTCCTTCTCACAGTGCAGTTCTTTGAGCTAGATTTTAATATCTCTATTATTAAGAGACAATGGCCAAGTCTCTGTCAATGACTTATACCTTTTTTAGTATTTGAGATAGGAGTTGACCCAAATTATATATTTTATAGTCAGGTTGTGTGTGTGTGTACATGTACATACATATATATGTTTATATATGTATATGTATATACATATATCTATATACTTTTTCTATTTTTGTAATTAATATTTAAATGTTGAAAAATAAAGTGTAAACTACTGTGGAAAATTTTAAAATAATTCTTATTAATGTATAATGGAAAGAAAAAGCAGTATTAGCAATAATAAAATGCTTTTATAAAAATAATTTCTCAAATGAAAATAGCATAAGATAAAACCAGGCATGCAGTTTTTTCATGTTCTGATGAAGTATTTCAAATCTTATCTCATAGTTGTATATCTAGAATGAACAATACTGGTTTATTTTCTCTAAATAGGCAATTAGGACATTTTAGTAGCATGATTATCTCAAGTACTGCTTTTTTATGCCTACTTGCTTATAAAATCAAAATCTAGATATTTTCTTACAAACTTTATTCTTCTACATCAAATATAGAGGATCAAATATATTACAAAAACATATCGGTGTTTAAGAACAATTACCCAGAAATAAGACAAAAGACACATACTTACAATAATTAGGTGCCAAAATAAACTGCTCCTTAATATTTAATAAGTATCATCTTGAATCCATCCTCTCATTCATTATTCCAAAAATTCTTTAAGTATGATATTTATGAATTTCAGACTAGGATGAAAGGAATCTATACTCTGAGAATTGTGCATTGGTAGCTCCACTCTATTCCTCTTTAGACACAGCCCTCTCTCCAGTATTTGAGAGGACAAAATTATTTGCTCTGAGTATATCTGGACCCCAAATTATCTGTCAAAAATGACTTGCATCCATTTCCAAAGTTTATTTACTCCTCCTATTGAGGTCTATCTTCCAAATGCTATTTTTCTAGTTTGTTGTACACAATTATCAGGTCCACTTGATGGCCAGAGGGAAGCTGCTTGTGGAGACTGTAGAAAAAGTTGAATCTTCTGTCTTAGGTGTCCTCGTATATGATAGTAAGACTCTACATGGTCCAAGACAGAGCAAGGTATAAAAAGAAAAGTAAGCACAATCGGGGACAACTTCCTTGACCCATTACATAAGGCATAGAATTTCAAAGTTTAGTATCATCTCATAGGGTACTAGAAACCTATAAGTTTTGTGTTTATGATAGTAGAAATACAAAATATTTTATTTAATAAATTTTAGTCTGATTTATAACTTTTAAGCATGACATATGAAGTGTTGACCTCCATTAGTTCTTTTTCTCCATTGTATAAATGAAGAAATTGGAGTTAAATTAAACCAGTGGCCCAATTTTACCTACCTCATAAAGAACAAAGTAGGAACTAGATTGAAAATATGTAGACTTTTTTTCATCTCTTTATAGTTACCTTTTTTAATTTCACACTTCCAGTGAATGAAATGATGAAGCAGGTGAACTATAAATCTGCAGGGCATGAAGAAGGCTCAACAGTTAATTTACCATAAAGGTCCATCAAATATATTTTACATGTCTGCTTAGGATCATAGACATCTTAACTTAAAACTTCTAGTTATTTATCGTTTTGCCACAACTAAAGGATTTTCTCCTAGAATTTAATAAAATTGTAAAAAAAAATTCTTTGTCATTAGTGTCTTTACTTGTTATTTAAAAAACAAAACAACTATGTACTGCAAATGCCTTACCCAGTACCAGAGTACACATTCAACATATAATATCTTATTTTTTTTAAAAAAAGGTAAATGTTCTCTGAACATTTTTGTTTCTGCTTCATACATGATTCTCTGGGTGAATGAAACATTACATTTATACAAAGTTTTCTTAGTATCTACTCTGATATTTATTAAAATCTTAGTATCAAAAGAATAATATTGAGTGATTTATAATAATTTCATCATATTTTCAAGAAAAATGGTTATAAATTTGGTGCGCTTTTTGGGGGGATTGCATAGTTTGATTAAAGTGCTTTTTAGCCACTAGTGCAAAAGAAAGGTAAAGAAATCTGAATAGAATAACATTTTCAATAATATGACTATTTTATTTTGTTCATTCAGTAAAATTTCTCATCATTCTTCCATTTTACTTTTTAAATAATGTTCAAACATTCATTAAGTTATAATAGTCACTATACAGCTGTCAAATGTGATTTTCTTCAAAAAACCCTTTAATATGCAGCTATCACTATAAAAGTATCAAATTGTTTTTCTAAACAGTAAATTTTTCTGAATTTATATTTCTGATTTAAATATACTTAATTTTTGTGAAGTATTTATCCTGCATAAGACATGACTTTTGCATTAATTACCATATTTTAAGTACAATTTTTCAAATTGTAGCTATTATTTTAAAATGTGAAACTAAGTATAATTTTATTCTTCAGTATTATATCATGTAATGCTTCAAGATCATTTATATATAAACATGTGTTATTAAACATTTTAGAGGCCAATTTATTATAATTGAAAATAAATCAATTCCAAATTATCATAAAATAGATGACAGCATGTTTTGTACATTCATTTTAATCCCTTTCAAATTCTTTAATTCCAGAAATGGAAAATGAAATACATTTTTTTCTTTTTGGCTTGTGAATCTTCATATTATGCTGTGCTTTCTTTCTCTTTACATCTAAATTTACCAAACTGTTGTTATATTCTGGGAAACTGTTATTGCAAAAATTCATTAAAATAATATGGCTTTCATCAAATACATTTAGGAAATGGTTCCTATGATACTTTATTTTAGAAACTGATTTATGAACAAAAGTATACACAATCACACAAAAAAATCTGGATTGTAAAATATACTCAGTGTCTTCCTAATTCTTCTGTCCATGAAACACTTTTCTGTAAACACTCACATATGTCCTTTGAAATTTATTAAAGAAGTGGTTTACATTTATAAGTTATTAATTGAAAAGAATTTCTACCTGGTTTCCAATGTCACAGAACCATTTCAGAATACTCCTATACTTGTTTTCAGTCAAGTCAAGCCAATTCTTAAGTTGACAATTTAACATACAACATATAAAATGCTTTTTATGACTTAATTTGTCATCTAACATATAACGTAGTTACTTTGCTGTTTCTTATTGTTCGAGTATTTTAACAATTTCTAAAGTACTTTTACTTCTCTTTTGTCAAAGTTAAGAGATTTTTATGATTGCACCACTGTGTTGACCAAATGTTTTAACAACTCAATTGGAAATTATTTTCAAATTAATGTTACCTCTGAAGCTGTGTACACCCCCACATTGTCTTTGAAAAGTATTTCTGACACATTAAAACCTACTCTTTCCTAATGATATACTTCAAATATGAAATGCTTTCTTTCCAAACAGAGCTTTTTTTGTAAACAAAATACAAATGGTTATTTGTAGCCTTTCTGACATACATTTAGATTTTTCAAATTGTAGCTACGAAATGTCAAAACAATGGTATGCAAAATGAAAGAGGAAAAAAAAGTGTCTTACTGGTTCCTTTGAAAACAGACAGAAGTCATAGGAAGAAAAGTAATAGGAATTGTCCCTGAAGTGTATGTATACATAATAAAACTGAAAATAGTTTAAGAATTTTCTAATATTGATTCATAATCAGATCTCAGGGAGTTTGAAAGAAATAATATAGGTCAATGTTTCCAACCAGGGGTATAAATTAGAAATTTCTGTGGAGCTTTTGAAAATATATGTGTTTAGCTCCAACCTCAAACTTATTGAATAAGCATCTCCTGGAATCCACAAGGAGAAGAAATATGTTGATATCTTACATTGTTTTATGTTTTTAGAAAATAAAAACTCTTCTGTTCCTCAGGTTCATCTGCATGTGTCCTTTGGACTTTGGACAGAAGCCTATTGCAATTTCTGAAACCACCCAAGACACTAAACTGCACTGAAATCATAGTTTAGTGAAAGCTCTTCTGTAGCCTCTTTCATCTCCAGAGCATAAAGTCAATTTGAATAAATCAGAATTATAGATCTTAAGACAGCACATTGCTCCATCATTTTCAATGTTAGAACACAGCCTAGACAAAAAAAAAAAAAAATCCTGACATCTACTCTTGATAGTTTTTTTTTTCTTTTTTGGTGATCCTTGTCCTGCAATCCCCCTCCCCCAGAAATGCATTCTGGTATTATATCAATTTGGCAAACTCACAGATACAGTGCTCATGAATTGAAAGAAATCTTAAGAAATCCTCTGACCCAGACCAGTCATGATAAAGTAACTCTTTTATTGAGTGCTAATGTGTGCCAGTTACTCATCTAAGCACTTTATGTGTATTAATTTATTTTATACTTATTACGCTCATGTGAAAAAGATACTTTTAATATTATCTCATTTCATGCAGCAAGAAACCAAGGTACAAAGAGCTTAAGTAAATTGCCAAAGGTCATACAGATGGTAATACTAGTGGAGCTGACATTTGAATGTAGCTATTTCAACTTGGAAGTTTATGCTTATAATCACTATGCAAAGAATATTACTTTATACATTTTTCACATGACTTGAAGAATCCCAGGAACATTAATCAGGGTACCTAAGGTCATGTCATGTGAAAAGGCACTTCCTTTCACTGTTATTTGGGGCTATAACATACTGTACCTCATTAATCCTTAATCTCAAGTACTATATCATTCAATATCTGCACATTCTACCTGCTGTCTTGTCTGTGCCATAGCACTAAAAATTTGTCATTTTTGCTCTCTTATGCCATGCTTGGAAACATGGCTGTCCTGAGTCCAGCACTCAGAGGCAAAGTTTTTCTGCTTTTCAAATGAGCAAGACTAATTAGATGTACTACTATTCTGCAAAAAGAAAATCTATCACTTTAAAATGCATATTTTAAGCACAAACTGCTAGATTTTCTTATGATGTCTAGTAAACAATGCTTAGCAAGAAGATGACTTCTTAGTGAGTGGAAAGAAAATGGAGTATTTCCTGGTTCTAAACAGCTAGTAGTATTCTTATGGTCTGGAATAGAAATTCTGGTTACAAATGGATGATCAAGATACCAAGGACAAAGTGTGGGGAATGGGAGGTCCCACCTTACTTTAGGAAAGATTGGATAATGATTGAAGTTCAAGACAATTTCACCTTTTTTATTTTATGAGAAACTCAATTTATTGGGATACTTATTTTACCATTGCTTTCAACAGAAAATTTATATTTAAAATTTTATTGCTTTCAAATGTATTTATTCATTTTATATATAAGAAATAAATGTATTAATTGCTAGTAAAATGTTATTGTTATGTTATTATTACCATTATTAGTCTATACTCTTCGCTCCGTTTAAATGTATGTTTATGTTTAGTAGATTACTGATATTTCTTTATGTAATAAATGTATACATTTGATTAGTTAAAAACTACATATTAGATATATTTTGGAAATATTTATCTTGCTTTTTTATCTTCTATTTTTATTTTAGCTATGTTGGTGTATAATTGCTCAATATTTTCATAGTCCAAACATAATTTCTTTTGTACCCATACAGTAGAAACTCTCTTAGAGAAGTTGAATATTCACATGTATCATATCTTCTTTTAGGGATTTTTAGACATTTATCTCATACATCTATCTAGAATTTGTCCTGTTGGACTAAGGCCAGTTGTGTTGACCTTAAATTTCTCTCCTCTTTCTATCTTGTAGATAAAAACAAATCTCATTGAAGAAGTCTCTACCAGTGCATATGTTTTCATTTATATTTTTCTCTAGAAACTGCAGAGTTCCCAGACTAATTTTGAAGTATTTGATTCATTTTGAGTTGAGTTTCTTTAGGTTGAATGATAGGGGTGGATTTTCATTATTCTACATATGGATATCCCATTTCCCCAGTACCATTTGTTAAAAAGACCTTTTATTTTTTTCAATATATGTCTGGCTTTTCTGTAAAATAAAAAATAATGAGTATAAAAGTGAGGACTTGTCCCTGTATATTCTATTCTATTTCATTGGTTTATGTGTCTGTTTTTTTTCTCAATATCATGATGTTTTTTGTTACTATAACCTTGCAGTTTAATTTGAAATCCAATATTGTGATGCCTCTAACATGGTTCTGTTATTCAGGATTTCTTTAATTTCTGTTCTCATAAAGTTTAGGACTGTATTTTCTAGGTCTGTGAAGAATGACATTGGTGTTTTGGTAGGAATTGCATTGAATCTATAGACTACTTTTGGTAGTGTGATCACTTTGACATTTATTTTACCTGTCCAAAAACACTGGAGGTTTTCCATCTTCTAAGGTTCCTTCAATTTCTTTATTCGTTGTCTATATTTCAATTGTAAAGGTCTTTTACTTCCTTGGTTAGATTTATTTCTAAGGTTTTTTTTTATTTGTTTCTTCTTCCTTCCTTTCTTCTTCATTTTCCTCTTCCTCTTCTTCTTTTTGAGGCTATTGTGAATTGAACTGTTTTCCAGATTTTTGCAAGTTAAATATCTTCTCATTTTTTCCTGCTTTTTTTTTTTTCTTCTTGGTACTGGGGATTGAACCCAGGGACATTCTACCTCCAGGCTACTCCCCCAGTCCTACTTTTTATTCTTTATTTTAATACAGGGTCTCACTAAGTTGTGGAGGGCCTCCCTTAGCTCTGGCTGGCCGTGAACCTGCAGTCCTCTTGTCTGAGCCTCCCAAGTACTAGGATTACAAGCATGTGCCACCATGCCCAGCTTTTTCTGCTATTTTTATACTCGGATACCTTTATTTACAAAGAAATTGTATATGATTCTCATGTTTAAATTCAGAGATATTTCTCATTTATCAATTTGAGGTGAACAGAATGATGAAAATATATAATAAAACACTTTTAACATTATGTTTTGAAGTAAACAGGGAAAGCAAAAAGTCTGAAAGTTTTCTACTTGAATTCATTGAAAGTTGCATTTATTATTATATATACTTGTGACTATTTAGTATTATTTAACAATATATAAAGGGGATATTTAAGTTAGAAATGTGAATTTCCATGCTGCTTACAATTACTAACCGAAAGACATGAAATTATTCCAGTACGGTATATTAATTTGATAAACATCACCATTAAGTTGTCTAAAGGTAATCATTTTACAATGAAATAAACTTACAAAAAAGGTACTTATCTACTCTTTTTGAAAGTATGGTTAAAATAAGAACAAAATGTGTTATTTGCAGGAAAATGGATAGGACTAGCGACTATTATGCTATGTAAGATAAGCCAATCTCAGATTGTCAAGGGTTTATATGTTTTCTCTCATTTGTGG
The DNA here is from genome assembly GCA_004027655.1 of Graphiurus murinus. Lineage (NCBI taxonomy): Eukaryota > Metazoa > Chordata > Mammalia > Rodentia > Gliridae > Graphiurus > Graphiurus murinus. The sequence goes on from PVLC010000477.1 coordinate 39,843, forward strand.
AAGCTATAGAGAAAATAGAAAACAAAGGGGACTTGAGATAAATAAGGATAGAAACCAGGAGGATAGGAAGGGGTTGGTGAGGGAGGACACAAAATGGAATGTGTGTGTGTGTGTGTGTGTGTGTGTGTGTGTGTGTGTGTGTGTGTTGTTCTGGGGATTGAACCCAGAGGCATTCTACCTTCAAGCTACACCCTCAGTCCGATTTTATTTCTTGTTTAAAAACAGGGTCTCACTAGATTGATGAGAGTCTCACTATTTGCTGAGGCTGTCCTCGATCAAATCTGTGATCCTCCTACCTTAGCCTCTTAAGTACTGGGATTACAGGCATGTACCACCATGCCTGGCCTAAAGGAAATATATTTTAAAGAAAAAGTTTAAGCTAGAATGTAAGGATTTGCCACCTAAAAATAATAATTTAATAACCGCAATTGCTTACTGTCTAAAACCAGAATGTCAAAATATCCTAGAGCTATCATATTATGATTATTTAAACTGAAAAATGTGTTTCATTAACAATATTTTTTGTGAAATATATTTGTAAAAGTTTACATATTTAAAGTTGGGTGTGGTGGTGTATGCTTGTAATCCCAGGATTTGGGAAGTTGAGACAGGAGGATGGAAGTCTCACAGAGCCTCAGCAACTTAGTGAGGCCCCCTGCAATTTAGAACTTGTCCTAAAATAAAAGCATAAACTAAGGCTGGGGTGTATCTCAGAGGTAGAAATGAACTATACTTTATATTAAAAGTTAAATGTTTGCTATACAATTAATTAATGTGCATAAGAGGTTAATAAAAATTGTGTATTATCACAAAATTAAAATAAAATTAAGATAACTGTTCAGATTGATCCAGAAAAATCCATTGCTGACTTGGAATAAATAGGTCCTTATTTATCTGCTACCTAGCTTGTCTAACTATCTGTAAAAAAAAATTGGGGGGGGAAATTGCTTGCACAGTTTCAGTATTTATGCTAGTGTCTTATTTTTAAGTCACATTTTCTTGTGGCAAATATAATGCCATTATATTTAGAAAGAAGATGTGTAAATTCATGTTGCTAAGTAACAATCTTATGCTAACATATCATACTTTAATAATGAAAGGAAGTTATATCAAGTATACATATAATTTAAACTATTAATATATAGTAATACCTCTTCAGAATAAGGGGAACATCAAAGCTTATCTTACCACAATATATCATTGTTTGTCTTATTGATAATGATATTTTATTATTTGATCTTGATTATTATATAGGGATTATAAGATTACCTATAATCTGAGTATATTTTAATTTGTATAGGATAAACAAACACAGTGAAGCCATACCAAATAAATATATTTGCTAAAGCTTAAGATGAATATTAATCAATGATTTACACCCCAGATTATATTTGCAATATAAACAAAAAGAAAGTAAGATATAAAACTTTATAAATACATTTTATTTTATAATAAACTTTTATAATAAAATTTCTCATATTATCTTTTATTCTCTCCAACTTTATATTAACTTTAGCAAAACTTAAGAATGTATATCTAAAATATCCATAATCTCTTAATTTCATCATAATCTATGCTGATATATTTTTAATCTTTATTTCTAGTTAAATGTATCTTAATTTCATACTCTCCTGATTTACTTAAATATAGTCAGAGAAATTTGAGAAATTTGTATTCAACATAAGGTTACAATTTCTATTATATTTAATTACGCTAAAATTTACTTATTTTTGGAAATAGAATTTATGGCTCTAAACTAATTGCAATATATGTATATATATATATATATATATATTTTTTTTTTTTTTTTTTTTTTTTTTTTTTTTTTTTTTTTTTTTTTTTTTTTTGGTGGTGGTACTGGGGATTGAACTCAGGGGCATTCTACCTCCGAGCTACACCCCCAGTCCTTTTTTTTATTCTTTATTTTTGAAACAGGGTCTCACTAAGTTGCAGAGGGCCTCACTAGGTAGCTGAGGCTGGCCGCGAACCTGGATCATCTGGTCTCAGCCTCCCAAATGCTGCGATTACAAGCGTGCTCCACCACACCCGGGTAATTGCAATAATTTATTTTCATAAGTTTCAATGTCTTGATATATATTGATTATCACTATTTTTGCTTTGAACTTATGATTTAAACTTAACACTTTTGTATTTTCCTGGCATTTTATTTGTTAACATACTGTGTTTTTCAGGGTATCAGTGTTATACTTTTCAATTTTTGTTAAGCTTCTATATACTTCAATGTACTTTTGGCCTCTGCTTCTTAAATAATTTCTACAACTTGAAAATTTTTCAAAGCATTTTGTTATATTATTTATATGCTGATACACTTTTCAGCATGCACAGGCACGTAATCAGTTCAGAGAACATACACCAGGGACATGAGTAACACACATAAAAACCTGGCTCCACTCACAGATGCTACCTGGACTTGTGCTTGTTTAATTTTTATCAGTGTATCCTGAAAGAAACTATGTTTGAAAGGCAAGACTGTTTTAGAAATTTGATGTTCACTGAATACTTCTCTTTAGACTATTGATGATAAGAAAATTACACAAGTGGATATTTGATTTGATTTTTATTAAAGATTTCTCCATGTTTTTTGTTTTGTTTTTAGATGATTCTCTAAGGTATTTAGTTTTCTAAGAGAACACACATATAGCAATAATTAGAGAGTCCATAGTTACTTATTATGAAGGAAACATAAATATCTGGAGTTTGACAATAGAAATCAATCTTTAGTATTACGCTGTTTAGAGCACATAACATATTTGTTGAACTTTCCCCTCCCTGAAATACCTTAAAGTATCTATCCAATGTAATAGCACATTTACTTTTAATACATATTTTGAATCATGAGGAAGTCATAGAGACTATTTATTTATTTATTTATTTATTTAATTTATTTATTTTTTGCAGTATTGGTGGTTGAACCTAGCAGCTCACTGCCACTATGCCCATTTCCCAGTCCTTTTATTCCTTATCATGAGTCAGGATTCCCCTATGTTTCCTAAGCTGGCCTCAAATTTGTAATTCTCCTACCTTAGATTCTTGAGTAGCTGGAATTACAGGCATGTACTACCACACTTGTCCCTTAGATCATCTTTAAATCACTCTTTGGTGATAGATCCTTATGAAAATTTAAATTTAGTAGAGCTATATTTGACCACAGAAGAGAAATTCAACATTCCAGTGAAAATACCCATGGATACTAAGAAAAACATGAAAATAAACAAAATCTCAATGGCGATGACAATAATTGGAAGAATTAAGTAATTCACTCTTCAAAATCATAAGTAGCACATCCTAATATCCAGCATTGTTAGCTACCACTTTTACATTATGAGACAGGTAATAGTAGAATTACATCATTCTTGCTGTGAGAGGAATGGTTACCATTAGGAAAAATAAGTAGAACTGACAAAACAATTACCTAGTTTTAAAAAAATCTGTATGATTAACAATTTTAAAGCAATAAAACTCTTCTTTTATTTCAGTTGCCAATAAAAGAACCATAGAACACAGTGAACATTTTGTGAAATGAGTCTTTATTCAAATTGAAACTTTTTCTTTTTTTTTAAACAGTGCTTTAATTTTCAGTTAAATAACATAGCCTCATTGTGTAGAGTCCTTATAACTCCTCCATTTTCATTCCTTAGCACTTATGAAAGAAAAATTCAGAAAACAATTGTACTTTTTTGTTATATTCTCATTAACACATTGGGTCAAGAAGTAATTATTAGCAACATCTATCTATTTCTTAGTAATCATATGTTTCTAGAAATGTTCTTTCAAAATCAGTTTGAATATACCATGAAAAATGTTGCATTTCAAATTTCAATACCATTAAGTGCAAAGTTCAACTTGTTCCTGTGTAATTATCTTTTTATAATAGACTATTTTCTTTTTCTTCTGTTTTGTTATGAGTCTAAGTACTTTAAAGTCAGGATTTTTATTTTGAAAATGTGTAACTAAAAAAATGGGCTCACAAAATTAGTGGATTCATAGTAAGTTTATTACCATCATTATATTACAAGTGTGGGTTGGGGATTGTACATCTTAGGTTCTCCATGAGTGAATGCTGGATTTCAAGGGGTCTTGAAGGAAGTGAGGGAGACCAAGGCTTTGAACTTGCAAATCTCTGGTTATTAAGCACATCATAGCCTTTTCTGTCTGGACAACTAGAGAAAAGAAAGCTTGGAGAAATTTATCTGGGAGATTCTTAGAGACCTGTACTGAAAGCAGACAATGTCACTTCCATCTAGAATCACTCACCTATGCCAGTTTGCTAAGGTCTTTTTTGGCTTTAGTACTGAAAACCTTATGTCCTAGGACCCTCTTCAGTCATAGGCAAAGCACATGGCTGGTCACCTTTTCCACTCACATTCCCCAGTGGAGAAGTCAGTCCATTGGTGCAAAGGAGAGTCCTCTATTGTTCAGAAGAGAGGAAGAAGTGTATATTTGATGTCCTTCTGGCAGTCTCCTCCATAAAGGGGACCATATTATTAGTGTTTAATCCAAAGACTGTAGCCTGTTACCTGGCTTAAGTATGAGCTAAGTAAATGTTGGCTAAATTAAATTAATGGCACATGTAAGATACTTCAATGTTCCTTTAAACTAAAAAAGGAAGAAAAGACTGAACATGTATATTGCTTTCTGTATAACACTGTAATAAAAGCCTTTGAGAAAAATATTACTCAAATATAATGATTTGATATTATTAATGAAGTCTGCTTTCTATCCTAATGCTCATTCTTCTGTCTCAATTAATTAGCCTGTTTTGTTTTTAGCAAAGTAAGAAAATATATTTCCCTTAAATAAACCACTTGAAATTATACTTAATCACTTCCTCCTTTTTTGACCTTGAAAGCTCACCTTATTAGCTGATGTGTAGGACTTAATTGGCAGATGGTGTAGTGGAAAGAAAAAAGATGGTCTATTCAGGTGATCTATGTTTTATCTCTAAGGAGCTGAATGGATTAAAAATGTCACTTAAACTCTCCGGACCTAATTTCATTATCTTTCAGATTTGAATATTAATATATGTCTTGTCTATTTCAAAGGGTTATATTGGAGATAAAATTTGACAATGTAAACAGAGTAATTATGCAAGGTAAAGTGTTTTGAGAACATTAGCTCTCTTTAACTATGATGTCTACTTACTGGACTGTGCTTGCATTTCAGAACTGTAATGGAATGCATATTTTAGGAATTTCTGCTTATTAGTGTCCCTACATCCTTTCAGATAAGAATTACTAATGAATAATTCTGTTATTGGAGTTGTTATTCTTATTAATGCCTAGGAATAGGGTAGTAATTCATTCTAATCTTGGAAAAATCTTACTTCCATGTATATTGACAGTGAAAGGTGATATGCTTTAGGAGTTGCTTTCAGACAAAATACATGCTTAAAATTATAGAATACTGATCCATTGAGAAAAATTCAAAGTGATAAATTTGTTAATATAATACACACTATCTATGCCTATCAAAAAGCATTAGGAGACATGCATTTGTGGATACCCCAATCCTATCTCCACACATGCTTGTATAATTAAGGGTGCTGATTTAAACTAAAGTATAGATTTGAGTCAAAGCATAAGGAAACATTTCTATTTCTTAGTTTCTTTACATTTGAATTGATCAAAAACACTTAAGTTCTATGTGATAATATAAAGAAATTGAAGGAACAAATAGCAGAAGGCTAGAAGAAAAGAAGAAAGACAAGAATTGTCTTAGAGCTCTCTCTTGGGCAACTCAGAATACTTGAGCTGTCAGTCTGGGAGAGAACAGAGAAACAGAGTACCTCTTATTTCTATTCTAGAGTAGCTAGTTTGCTTTTACCTGACTTTTGTAATCTTGGTATAAAAAGCTCCTCTCTTTTAAAGGGATTTGGAAATTGATGACTTAAAAATGTTTAAATTTTTTATTTATCACAGGAATGTTCTACATGTTGCAAAATTGACCATTTCCAAGCAAATATACTGGAGAGAGGGTAAAAGTGTACTGAACTGATGTAGTCTACATTACGCTTTTACAAAGTAGAGTGTCTGGGTAATATCAATAAATAAAAAGAGGATAAACAAAGTGCATACAAAAGGGAATAAAGGACACAATGTTGAACATCTAATTATTTGAAGTTTGTTCAGTGAGGATGAGAGGAAAGTAATAAAATAATTCAGGAACTGGAATGATGTCATTGCTCAGACCTTCCATGACACTACTCAGGTAACTACCACCTATAGATGCAACATCAGTTGTCAGAGGTTCTATGCTGGAAGTATCACTGAGCAGACTAACAAATTAAGGTACTGGTGTGACAACATAAATTAACTTTTAATCTTTGTTAGCTCATCTAAGTATCATAAGTAGTTAACACTGATAAAGTGCTTTCTTTTTGAGATATTTTCTAAGAATGTATATGCATTATATATATATGCAGTATTTAAAAATATTATTCCCACCAACAATGTAATAAGTTTCTATTTCCCCACATCCTTGCAATTATTTATTATTATTTGTGTTCTTGAAAATTGACATTTGAACTGTAATTAGATGGAATCACAATGTAATTTTAATTCACATTTCCCTGGTTGCTAAAAATGCTCGTCATTTTTTTCATGTATTTGCTTGCATTATTATTTCTTCTTTTTAAAAGAGTCTATTCAGTTTCATTTCCCATTTATTGATTGGGTTATTTTTCTTGTGTTAAGATTTTTAAGCTCTTTGGATAGTCTATATATTAGACCTTTGTCAGATAGGTAGGTAGTGAAGATTTTCTTCCATTCTGTTGGCTCTCTGTAGATTCTTGATAGTTTTCTTTGCTGCACAGAAGCTTTTTAATTTAAAGCCATCTCATTCATTAATTCTTGTTTTAATTTCCCAAAGTCTCTTCTGAGTCTTTTTGAAGAAGTTTCTACCTGTACTTATATGTTGTAGTGTTGATCCTAGGCCATCTTCTAGCAGTTTCAGAGTTTCTCATCTAATTTCTAGGTCTCTAAACTCTTGTGCAGGTTGGGAGGTTAGAGTTTAATTCCATTTTACTACATATGGTTAGCTGACTTTCCCAACACCATTTGTTGAAAAGGCTGTACTTTCTCCAGTGTATGTTTTTGGAGCATTTATCAAAGATCAACATTATAAATATGGGGCTTTGTTTCCGAGTCTTCTATTCTGTCCCACTGTTCTATGTGTCTGTTTTGTGCCCATATCATGCTGCTTTTACTACTATCATTTTGTAGTATAATTTGAAGTAAATGCTGTGCTGCCTCTGGCATGGTTCTTATTGCTGAGAATTATTTTGTCTATTCGGGGTCTTTTGTTTTTCTGTATGTATTTTATAACAGATTTCTCTAGGTTTGTAAAACATGACTATGATATTTTGATAGGGATTATGTTGAATTGGTAGAATGACCATTTTGATTATGTTTGATTATATTTATTCTGCCCATCTAAAGGCAGGGGAGGTCTTTCTATCCTCTACAATCTTCTTTAACTTTTTTTGCTAGCGATTTATAATTTTCATTGTAGAGGTCTTTCACCTCCTTAGTTAAATATATTCCTAAATATTTAATCTTTTTTGAGGTTATTGTGAATTGAATTGTTTTATGGGTTTCCTCTTCGGTGGATTCATGATTGGTGTAAAAGAATGCTAATGATTTTGGTAGGTTGATTTTGTATCCTACTACTTTGCTGAAACTATTACCTCCAGAATTCTTCTGGTTGAGTCTTTTGGATCTTCCAAGTAAAGGATCATATCATCAAAGATAGTTTTAGTTCTTATTTTCATATTTATATTATTTGATTTCTTTCTTCTGTCTAATAAGTACTATGTTGTATAGGAGCAGTAACAACATCATTGTCTTGTTCATGATCTTAAGGGAAATTCTGCCAGTTTTTCCCCATTCATAATGATGCTGGCTTTGTTTTTATATTCTCTACAGCCTTTATGATGCTAAGGCAAGTTCCTTCTGTTTCCAATTTCCTCAGTTTTTTTTTTTCTTTGTTTTGTTTTGCTGTACTGGGAATTGAACCCAGGGATATTATACCTTCGACCTATACTCCCGTCCTATTTTTTATTTTTATTTTGAAATAGGTCTCACTAAGTTGCAGAGGGCCTCACTAAATAGCTGAGGCTGGTTGCCAACTCTAGTCCTCTGGTCTCATGGTCTCAGCCTCCCAAGTACTAGGGTTACATGTGTGTGCCTCCAAGCCCAACTTCAGTGGTTTGTTTTTTTGTGTGTTTTATCATGAAAGAGTGTTGGATTTTGTCAAATGCTTTTTCTGTACCCATTGAGAAAATGATGTGATTTTTGTCTTTAGCTCTATTAATGTGATAAATTACATTTATTGATTTGTGTATGTTGAACCAGCCTTCCATCCCTGGGAAGAAGCCTATTTGGTCATAGTCAGTTATTTTCTTGATGTAGTTTTGAATGCAAATTGATAATTTTACTGAGAACTTTTTGCACCTAGGCTCATCAGTTATATTGGTCTGTATTTTTTTTCTTGTGGCACTTTAATTTGCTTCGGGGATTAAGGTGATACTGCCTTAAAGAATGAGTTTGGTAGCTTTCTTTCTTTTTTCTATTTCACAGAATAATTTGAGGAGCAAAGGACTTAGTTCTTCTATAAAGTTACCCCTTTTGTGCTAGGTGGTGCACTAGTAATAATAAAAAAAAAAAAAAAAACTAGATTCCATAGTCTTATGAAGCTTATGTAATTTACATTCTACTTGAAGAAGCAAACAATGAATGTACTATTTCAGGTGTTAAATGTTAGGGCAAGGTACTATCTGAAACAATCAACATTAATATTTTGGAATGCAAAATTGTATCTCACTTCAAAACAGACATCTAAAATCTCAGATTATTTTGTTTGTGTTGTTACAGCATTTGCACAAGTTACTCATTTGCCTGGTAGATAGAAAATAGAATGGATGCCTGGAGTCAGCACAGAAACTTTTATATTTCAGAAGCTAGTCCTGCTTCCATTCTGCCTATATTTTGGCCAGACCTCTGTGATTCAGTAGGTGCAAGGAAGCCTGGAAAACAATACCTTCATATCCAAAGGAGCAAGTAACATTCAAAACAATATCAGCAACATGATCTTACAAATAAAAAGGAAACAATTTAAAGTAATAGAGGCAAAAAATGATAGTGCAAGCATGTAGATAACATTTTGCATATCCTCTTCAAGGAAAGCCTAACTGGAAAATTTCATGGAAAAATGTGAATAAGTTGAGAATCTGAGATTTTCATATAACTTGATAAAAAACAATCCATCAGGAGTTAAAGAGCATTATTATATTAAATAAGCAGGTGAGAGGCCTGAGATTACTTTATACTTTGAATTCCTATGTAGTTACAACCTCATAATTTACGAGTATAACAAAGATCCAAATTAGCACTAATTACAGATAGTAGATCTTCAACAAATCATAGGCAACTGACTGATCAGACCATGCCAAAATAAGGCAAATGCCTAGCTGAAGCCAATTAGATGATTTCTCTCCTCTGCTCTTTATCTAGAATGTAAAAGCTCACTGTTCACACTGCTCAGTGGAACTCCCTGAACCTCCTCTAGTTCAGGGTGCTGCTTGATTTATCAATTGTTCTTTGCTCAAGTAAAATTCCCTAAATTTAATTTGTCTAAATTTTTTTCTTTTAAAAGAGGTAAGTCATGCTGGAGTGTGTTTTAGTAAGAATGTAATGATCATACTTTGAAACAAGCAAATCAAGTGACTTTGATTTAAAAAGTATAATCATCACATCCTTTTTAAAATCCTCTTACTATTGGCTTGGTAATATATTTCTGCCAAGAATTAGATAGTAAATACTTTAATCTTCAAAGGCCACACATAATCTCTATTGTACCTGGGTAGCTTTATTATTGTAGTGTAAAGGCATCCATATACAAAACCAAAATGAATGGATGTTGGTGTGTTCTAATAAAACCTGATTCAGCAAAACAGAAAGAGGACCTCAGTTGGTCAGCAGGCTATAGTTTTTCAATTCCAACTCAACAGCTGCACCTAAATGGTACACTACATGTTTTGGCTTTTATTAATCTCCATCACACTTTTCAAATATCCAAACAAATTATTTTATGCCCAACACTACTAACAAATACATGTCTAATACATGAAGAATGAGGCAGAAGTAGCAGACCACTTTATTATTATTTTAATATTAATGAACAGTATGTTTTCAAAATTGTTGCACAATAAAACTTAGGGAAAATAAGTCAAGAGAGAGACTAAGAATTGTTAATAATGCTAAAGAGTGAGATTTTTCTTTTCCCCTGAATAGCTGATTCTGCTGTAATATTAAAAATGTTAATGCCTTAGATTTTTCAATAAAATACTGTTATCTTTTTCTTTGAATATGATTAAATAAGAGTCCAATTTTAAGCTTGACCGAGGGAATCTCAAAGTCAACCTCCATTACACTTAGCTCAAGGTGTTTCTTGTAGTTACTTTTCCAAACTCTCTTTCAATTTGACCTCAGAGCTATGGAAGTACTAATGCAGTAGCTCTGTGCTGAAAACAGTGTAATGGAAAAATGAACTTGCTAAATTAATTTTTGATTGGTGCACTGCTTATGGCCTGATTGGAAGGCATTAAAACTGCAATTGTATTCTATTGAAGAAAAATGTTTAAAATATACATGTGCAATGAGATTTGTTTTCTTAACTGATGTGAGCTAAACACATTGATAATGAAATTGGATACTACATAAGCACCATAGACAAATTTAAAGCATGGTCTTAATTGAATATTGTTTCAGAGAAAATGATCAGTTTTCATGTTCTTTTCAGTAAAATATGTATCATTCTACATACTCAAGTCAATATGTCAATAATTGCAAAGAGAAAAGACAACCAACATTGTATAATGTACCTCTATATTAGTCAGTTAGATGTGGTACAGATTGAAATTAAAATAGCATGTATTTTTTTCTTACTTTTAGACAGATTTAATTTTTAAATTTGATAATATAATAATAATCAAGGTATATATGCATATAATTCATGATTACATAGTTAAATATATGCATAAGTGTATGTGTATATAATGTTTATTTTATACATTTCTAGATTTCATTCACTTTGTTGCTTCACTGTCCTCTGAGCCATTTTCACGATCACGTATGAATTTTTAGCCTAGGAGGTTGTTGTGAATTTCTTCTGCAAAATTTTATTGTGTGTGTATGTGTATATATATAATCTGTAAAGGTGGACATCATATATAACATACAACTGGGATTAACTATTAATATGGTTGGGCAATCGAAAACAAAACTAAAATCAGTTTTAAAAATATAAAAATGCTATTCTGGTCTAGGCAAAACTGTGTTGCTATTTCTAAAGTGCTAATCCTACTTAAACTCTAGTTTGGAGTCCAATGGTTAAGAATTTCATTAATTTGGCAATCTAGAGAACACCTATGCATGACACTGGGTTGTGCTATGCATTGTTAGACAGAAGAAGAATACAAAATAATTTCTCTGAGGAAAATAAAAATTCAGACATATAATTCATTCTGTAGAAGGTAGTAATAAGAACCAGAGAACTTTGTATCAAGAACTCAAATTTTGTTTAAATGTAGTCACTAAACAACAGCATAGTATTTTATAGAAACTTTACTAGAAACAAATAGTACAATTTATTAGAGATCAGATATCTGGAAGTTACCTTCTGGTTGTAAAAACTCTTAATTTTACCTTGGAATAAAGTATACTTATCCTTAAATAAAGGCTATTCTGCTTAGGAAGCAATTTTAACAAAGAGCCATTGCTCTAATGAAGATTCTGTTTTGACACTAAATGAATAATCTATATTAATAATATGTAATGGCTTTCCATTCTTACAAATATATTTTTATGACTGAGACTTAAAACCTAAACAAGCAATAAACAAAAATTCTGTTTATGGTTTGTAATATAATCAGTGACAAAAAAGATATGTCAATAGAAAAAAATGAAATTGGAAAGAATGATGAATCATCTACAGGAACATATATATATATATATATATATATATATATATATATACAAAAATGAAGCTGTACATATATATGTATGTTACAATTTCAGCATGAGAATAATATCGAAATATAAATACATTATTTCATAATAATTAAAATTTAAATAATTTGGATATATTCATAATTTCATTCCAAATATCAGAATAGTATTCATAGAATAACCAAAGCATTATTACTATTCCTACAGTATTTTGCTTCAGAATTTTATAGAAATAAAACTAATATGCTTTTTAATTTCAAGTACAGAAATTAAAGAGGGTATATGGGTATAACACAGTACATTAGGAGCAGTTGAATACTTTTATGTTTAAATAATATATGACAAGAAAACAATATATTGGAAAAAAATCTAAAAAAAAATTGACTGCAACACCAAGAAGAGAATAAACAGAAACAATGAACTATAGGCTTCAAATTTGTCTAGTGTTAATCTGTATCTAGAGATGGCAGTTGGTAAATTTAATTTTTCATAAGTGTGTAAGGTATCTTATGTTTCTTTCCTTATTTTATTTTTAATTACATATAGTAACATTAAAACACTAGAGAGAATAGATGTAGAAGATAATTTATATACAACATTCACACTTTAATATGTCACATTCATCAGTTTATAAGGACCCATTTGTATGGATTATGCATTCTTTTCAGGGGCTGGAGATTTATCAAAAATTAAACAGAAAAATGTATCTTTTTTTATAAAAACAAAAGAGTTAACTGGCAAATAAATGTAGAAAATGGAAAAAGATGTCTAGTGATGTAGTGAAAAGCAAAGGTAAGAAGAAAGGAATTCTTCAATAGTTACTATTTTATAAAGGGTGCTGAGGATGTTCTCTAATAGTGGGCAATTGAATGGATACTTGACTTAAAATGTAAAAGACATTATTTATCACCTTAATGGAATAGAGTTTCAGGCAGATGGAAAATAACATGCAAAGGTCCTATATTAAACATGCATTTACATATTTAAGAAAAAGTTCATTGGTATGACCATAGTAGTGAGTCAGGGAGAAAGGAAAAAAAGATAGAAATCCATAGAATGGTGAAACCAAATAACCAAGTCCTCAAAGGCTTTTGTAGGGACTCTCGAGCTTTTACTCTGAGTAAGATGGTGATCTAGGGTTTTGAATAAATGGATAATATGTTCTCATTTATGGGTTTGAAATTATTATATCATTTTGCTACTGTATTAAGAATAGACTGAAAGAAGACAAAAGTGGAACAGAGAAAGACATTAAGAAATAACTCTGATAATACAGATGAGAAATAGAAGTGCCTTGGTGGAGGGTGATAGACTTGGGTAGGAGGGTAGGAAAAACGAGTGGGGTGTTAAATAATCTTTTGTTTGTAAATAGACATGCTTTGTCTTTTGATGGGATTTGCTAGGGAACAGGGAGTTTAAATTGGTGTAGTTAGCACCGAGGTGGTATGACATGTATCACTGCAGAAACAATGAACTATAGGCTTCAAATTTGTCTAGTGTTAATCTGTATCTAGAGTACAGACTACTTTTCCAGAGACTTTTCTCAATGTCTAATGTCTCTCAGATTATATTCCTACCTATTTGACATTATTCAGAGTTTTGATCTGTTCTCAGTATTTGATATAAGAAGATGATTTGATCAATCAGTCCAGAGGTGACATGATCATCTCTTTCAGGAATTTATTATGATACCAAGACACATGGCACAGATTCACTCACCACTGAATATATAAAGCCCATTTAGCACTCAGAATAAGGAGAGGATTCTTAGGAGAGGAAAAGCCCAAGTAGGTTGTTTAAAGTGCAAAGTGGGAGAGAGATGGCTTTGAGTTTTTATTGTGAGTAGAAAATAAAGCTGGAATGGGGATTCTCATGTAGGTTAGAAATGGTGCCATTTGGAATTTCCATCAGCCTTTTGAGGCAAGGGGCACTTTTGGGTGGTTATTCTTTTAAGTCACAAGGGCAATGAGGTGGCAGAGAAAGGAAAAGGGAGTCTATGTAAAGCCAAATAACCATGCTAGAGTTATTCTCAATACTTTAGAAAATCAGTCTATTCTCAGAGTAGGTATGTAATACTTAATCAGCATAATATCTGTAACAGTGTCAACACATGAAAGATTTATAAGAACTGCAGAGGAATGACTGAGAAGGGATTTGTTACATAAAAATATTTTAATAAAATGTCAGAAATACTAATAGTTTGAGTTAATGAACAAAAAAGCTTAGTTTTCAGATTTTTAAGAACCCCAAACTATTCAATTTACACATTTATTTTTCTCTTTAGTTAATCACCTGAAATGCAAATGGTAATCCCTAACACCTCTCAAATAATGAAAACTAACATAAAAGCAAAATAATGCATACCTTTATAGAAATGCAACATTTTCATTAAGCTTTCTTCAAGTATCTGGTAAAGAGGTGACCATCCCAGGACCTGTGGGGTAAATGCAGCAAACCTCTAATTTTTGTAAGGAAAGCACAAATAGAAACACAGACATGTCCATTTGTTTATGAATTGCCTGTGACTCCTTTTGTGCTATAATAGCAGAGTTGAATAGTTATGACAGAAATCTTATAATGTGGAAAGGTTAAAATATTTATTATTTGTACCTTTATAGAAAAAGCTTGCCTATTGCTGATCTTGTTTTATTAATTTGATCTTTGCCAGTGACTCATAGAAATAAAATAGTGTAGAAGAATGAATAAAATCACCATGACACATGGATTATTTGAAAGCTCAAAATTTCTAAAAGTTGTGAAAACATCAAATGTATGAATTTTCCATTAGGTTGCTTGGGGAATTCTTGCATTGTAATAAGTCTTCAGTTAAAAAAATGTTCAGAATCATTTCACAACTAAAACACATTTTTTAAAAATTGTGTGTGTGTATGTATGTATGTGTGCATGCATTTGTGTATGTGTGTGTGCTTTACTGGAAACTGGCCTCAGTGGCATTCCACCACTGAGATACACCCCAAGAAATTTTTATTTTTATTATTTATTTTGAGACAGGCTATCACTAAGTTACCATGTGGTGGCCTTCATGGTGGCTGTGAACTTGAAATGCTTCTGTTTCAAGCTCCCAAGTACTGGGATTACTGATGCATGTCACTGCCTGGCCCTGAAGCCAATTTGTAAACCAATCATTACCTACTTTAGAGTTTTTAGTAGACTTGTCTCATTTCCTGATTTAGAAAAATCAAATAGGTAACAATACTTTTTAAATTTCTTTCTCCTAAGAGCACATATTCATTAATACCAAGGCTTTTGAAAGTCACAGAAATTTAGGTAGTTATTCCTTCTTTAATTTCATGTTTATCCCAGTGAGCTGGTCCTGCTAAGTGTTCTTTAGAATTTAAGGAATCAGCAAGAATGAGCAACTATGACAGTACCATTTAAAATTATATTGAACAATTCTGTACATAAGATAACATATACTTCCTCCATATTAGAATTTTCTAGTCCACCTCATCTTGCTCAATGTCAATCTCTCTCATAAATTGTGTCTGTACATGTGCTCAGTCTTTCTGTCTCCTCTCCCTTTTTTCCTCTCGCCCTTCCTTCTCCCTCTCTTACTTTTCCCCTCTCTGTTTCTAAGTTTTATTTTTTCTTTCCTGACTTCACCTCTTTTTTAATTTTCCTTTCTAGTTTGGAAAGAAATTAAAACAGTACGCCAGTGTCCAGGTTTTAGAAGCAGAACATAATCCTGCTTCAGAGCTTGGTCCTCATGATGATGACCCTGAATATGGATTAAACTATGACTAATCTTAAATGCTTCTGGAATTAATTTCTTTGGGGCATTTGTTTGTTTGTTTGTTTTGGGTGCTGAGGTGGAACTCAAGAACATTCTACTTCTGAGGTACATGTCCAGCTTTTAAATTTTTTATTTTATTGATTTTGAAACAGGGTCTTGCTAAATTACAGAGCATCTCGCTAAATTGCTGAGGCTGACCTTGAACCTGCAATCCTCCTGTCTTAGCCTCCCAGGTATGGGAATTACAGGCATATGCCTCCATGCCTTGAAAATATTTCTGGAATATTGAGTCTCTTCTCCTACAAAAATTCAAGAACAGTAATCCAAAGCCATTATGTAAGGAAATGGGAATTTATTGTTGTTGAAATGTATTCATAGTCTGGCTGCTTCTGTGTTCTCTTCTGCCTCCACCTTAGCAGAGTATATCACAACCTCAACCATAAGTTCCATCTTTCTTGATTTCAGAAACTGTGCTGTTATAGACGTTTATAATTTTCCTTGTATCACTTAATATTGATGTTAGTACTTTATGCTTTAAATATTTAATTAGCAATTGTGTCCTTATACTTTGACTTTATATTCATGTTTTATAAAAGCTCCTGTAGGCAGGTGTTATGCCTCTTCAGCTCATTCTTTTATCCCTACTATCAACTTCAATGACCTACATGATTTGTTTGTTTAATTAAAAAAATGCATTACAAGAATTCCTAATGATATGAAGAGTATTAAAACAGTCCTCATGACGGAATATGTGGCTTAATCTGATAACATAAGAGGTATGAAAGCAGGATTGATGAGATCTTAAAAGGACTGCATCAGAGACACATGCAGGGAAGGAGAGCAAGAGGCATGCATCAGGGCTGATGAAGGAGGGAGGTGATTTGAAAAACACACTCTCCAGTTCCCCCTTGAACATGCATTGGCAAGTGGGCTAGGTAGAATATTTCTTTCATCACTTTCTGGAAAATGTTCAGATATTATAAATTATCTCTCTATCCCTTACATCAAATTGAATGTTATTCACCATCATAAATCTTATTTGTTCCCACTTTTTAAAGAAATATGAGCTTTTAGTCTTTTAGTCTATTATTCAAATAAACTTAAGTGAAGGCCAGAGCAATCATCTGGGTAGTTCCATTTAGGTAGTTTTTCAAGCTGCATCATTCAAGTCAAATACTAATGTTTTTCAATAGTGCAGGTTTTTCTTTTCCTTCCTCCATTTAATTTCTTCATCATTCCACTTCACATTGCCTATGTAAATTAAGCTGTCGTGCTGTAAACCAAGTCTTCCCCTTGTCTATCTCCTCAGTAACAGCTTCAAAGTACTAAAAAGCTAAAATAGCTACAAAAGAACAATTAATTTGTGCAAAATCACAGAGGCGCTGTAGGTATTAAAAACACTACAATAAGGCTTTTATCAGTGAGTGAAACTGCACAGCACTAAGCTGAAAACTAATAGGGCTGAACATGCAGCACAATGATCGGGACGATAAAGGAATCTCAAGGACATGCAGAGAATTGGGGTAACATGATTTAGAAATGATGCACTTATTTCAAATAAACAGCCACATAAGTACATACGAACAATGCTGACCTGTTGGGAAAGATAGGTTTAGACCAGTAAGTAAAACTGCATCTATTTTTGGAGAAACCTACATTTTTATGGAAATGACTGTTGAAAGACTCTGATAATGCATCCTGAGGTAGTTCAATTCATACTTGTTGATTGGGGATTGACTGACAATTTAATATTTCAAAACTTAAGTCACAATATTTAGCATTCTTATACTGTAAGATTATTTAAAAATTGTAAATCACCGAACTATAAAAAAAGTTGGCATATTATATCTAAAATTGCCTAAAAGGATAACATTAAAACATAATCGGGACTGCTACCACCTTGTGTGTTGAAATAGCAATGTAGACAATTACTTTAATCATCAATTGCTTATTTAATGGCTGCTCTTAACCCACAACTATATTAGGTGCTATGGGCTGGAAAGGAAGTTAAACTATTGCTGTAATTTCTAAGTAAACACATTAAGTGCTTCCAGAACTAGATAGAGAAGAATGAATTTCTAATTGTGAAGTAAATACAGTAGATGTACTAGGAATTAAAAGGAGGAAATGTTTTGCAGTTAAAAAAAAAAAAAACTAGCAAATACATGCATTTATTTTAGCTTCACCCAAATATATCTAGATTTAAATTTTGGGCTCTTCATTAAAATGCTGTGAAAATTTCCTCAAATATTCCTTCTTTCTTTTTTTTTTTTTTTTTTTTGCGGTACTAGGGATTGAACTCAGGGGCATTCTACCTCCGAGCTATACCCCCAGCCCTATTTTTTATTCTTTATTTTGAAACAGGGTCTCACTAAGTTGCGGAGGGCCTCACTAGGTAGCTGAGGCTGGCCGCGAACCCGGATCCTCCAGTCTCAGCCTCCCAATGCTGGGATTACAAGCGTGCGCCACCACGCCCGGCTTAAATATTCCTTCTTTCTGAGGGTAACTTTTCTTACCTGGATAATGAGGAAAGTAAACTGGACTGCACAAAGCTGCAATAAAAAGGGAATGCAAAAAATGTTTTAGCACATAGTAGGCATTCAAGAAGCACAAAGTGAGTGTGTCATTAATAAATATTTGCGTTTAACAGCAAATCTATGCCTACTGTGCTTACCATAGTTTCTAGGATTAAACATGTTAGACATAAATGTTTTGTTTTTAAAGGAAAATTCACTTGGTCTAATGACTTAAATTTATAAATATGAATGTTGAGATTCAACAATGGACATTGAGTCTTCATTTGAAAATGAAGAACTAGGTACAGAATGCCACATAAAGAATCAGTAAATGCGCCTATTTGAACTATAGAAGGATGCTTTTGGAATATTAGGTCTCGACTCCAAGCATAAGAGAATATTACCTGTCTGTTATTTCAGTTGCTCCTTCCTATTCCAATGTCATAACTCAAGAAAATCTGATTTATTTATTGCTGAAATTTGCATGCTTTCATTATAATGTGGCCACATGTCAAATATCTATCAACACATAATTTAATGCATAACTTAATATAAATAATAGACTCCCAGGTTTATTTAGACTGACTTGCATAAAACAGTGGGGAATTATGAAGAGTGATTTCTCAAGCAGCAGCTCTTTAGATATCAGAAAAGAATATTAACTAAATGCAAGATAGACACAGACTTTGTAAAAAATTTCCTATGAGTATAATACCTGTTTCATGCTAATGTAGTATATATTAGTACATATTTTGGTGACACATTTCATTAACAAATTCTGCAATGTGTAAACAGTTAGTAAATGTTTCCAAATAAATAAAAATACAATGTTAGCAGTGGTATTCATTTTCACATATTATTTTATATATCAGTTTTAGATTTTCTTCTGTGGATTTTGCTTTTAAAATTCCCAAACCTGTCAGAAAGATGAAAAAGAGAAAAAACAGTCTAACATGTACCTTCACCTACATTCACACATTTTTCTTCTTGCTCCATTTTTCCTTTAAATTTTTTGTTGAACCATTTAGAAATCATTTGCAAATTTGACTACTAGACATGTTAGCATTTAAATATAACAAGATGCAGAAAATTTATCAATGATACAATAAAATTACCCAACAAAGAGACCATAGTCAAAACATCCATTGAAGTTGATTTTTAATTCATATAGAAAAATATTCTCAGTGCTAAAATTCTTTCTAAACTTATAGATATATTGCATTTATTCTTGAAATATCCAATTTTAACATTATTAATTATAAAGTCTTATTTCAAATATTACTTACTAAAGTGCATTATAATATTACTAAAATTATAGTTCGTAAAGGTAGTTTATAAAGTGAATCTTTAACTGATCAACTAATCATATAATCTTAAGAAGAATCATAATATGTAATGCCACAGTGAGTAAAATACAGATAATCGCAGGTTACATAGCCATATACATTTTTGTAGAGAGCATTGGATAACCTGAAAATCAAAATTTGAAATCTGTACTCTACATGGATATAAAGTTATCTTATTTTTCTTTATGGGCATTTTAATAATTAATGATAAAAATGTCAACACTTACAATGCAAATATGAAATATAAGCATTATAAAGTATTATAAAGCATAAGAAAGAGCCCTAAAAAGCTTAAGCGTTATTGAATGTATTCTTACCGGGTTATAAATTTTTAAAATTTACTTTGTTAGTGGATAACTTGAGTCTTAGTAGAATAAAAAGCTACCCATCAATGGTCTATTTGGAGCATTACTACTTTAGATATAAATCATATCTTTGTATGATTCTTGCATCAACTATGTATGTTAGGAAGTTTTCTGTAATCTCCTACAAAATTAAACAGCAAACACAGTAAACATGTTTTTAGACCAGCAGGAAATTTGACATTTTATTTTTTTAAAGCACGGATTATAGTAATGGTTAAGTGATAAACAGAATATAAGTATATATTAGGCATGCAACTTGTTCTCAAAACACCAAAATTTCATATGATGGATCAAAACATAGAGATCAAGAGACATTAAATGAAGGTGTGTGTGGTGACACACACTTGTAATCCCAGTACTTGGGAGGCTGATACCTGAGGATCTGGGTTCACTGCCAGCCTCAGCTATTTAGTGAGGCTCTCTGCAATTTAATGAGATCCTATTTCAAAAATAAAGAATAAAAAATGGGGCTGGCAGTGTAGCTCGGAAGTAGAATGTCCCTGGGTTCAATCCCCAGTACCACCAAAAAAAAAAAAAGACATTAAGTGGATGAGACAGTCACTGGGAACAAATTTCTTCTGGTACTTGGCGACATCCTTGTTGTACAGAAAATACGTATATTTTCTAGTTGATATATATTTAATAACCAAAATCTGCTCCAGGGATGGTTCAAAAAGTGATAATTTCCCCCCCAAATCCCCAGTTTTCAGAATTAATGTATAATTTCTAATTACATAGTGAATGAATTTTATTTTCTTTGTATCTATGAGCAGGTATTTTAATATAAGCATTAATTGTTAATATCTATGAAATCTTATCATGTTTTTGGTATTTTCTAGATGTGTGGGTAATATGAGATATAACCCACTTTACCTGTGTCAAAAGAATTCCACACCTATCAGAGCTTGAAGTAATGGATATGACAAAGAATGGTCTTCAATTTCTAGAGCAGGTGGGTTGATAAGGTGGATCATGGAGACTGTTTTTTTTAAGTATTGGTCTCAAACCAATACTTAAAAAGCTATAAAGATTGAACCAGATGCTGTGCTCTGTCTTCTCTGAAATCTCAGAATTCAATGTTCAGTGTTAAACAAAACAGAGTCTCATGAGATTTTATGCTGGGGAAAGATTGATAATTAACAACTGCACAGTTGTCATAAGAATTTTTAAGATCATTAACACTCATAGCAATCCAAAGATTATATATATATATATAATATATATAAACATATATATATATGTTTCTGTGGATATATATATGTATATATATATAAATACTCCTATATATATATATATATATATATATATATATATATATATATATATATATTTTGTGGCTCTACTAGCATAATTGGATAACATTAATTTATGGGAAGGCTGGTTTTAAAAGGCACAAAGAGTTTCTTCATCTCTCAATTTTTGTTTGTAGCATTTACAGAAGGTGAAGGAAAATCACATGTTCTAATAACTGTAGGCATAATATATCACAAATAATTGAAATGAGAAGAAACAACATTTAGAAGCTATACAAAATAATTAATGAAGCATGAAAGAAAATAAGCTATAATGAAACTTCTGAAGGTACTTAGTAAAAAGAGAGGAGAGAGAGAGAGAGAGAGAGAGAGAGAGAGAGAGAGAGAGAGAGAGAGAGAGAGAGAGAGAGACATTGCCTCTTAGTACCCGTTTGTATTCTGTCATTCCACTGAGTCTCTCTTGCCACATTGTCTAATTAGTGGCCATACTCTGCACTATGTAGGCCCACCAGTATCCAGTTCAGAAGTCAAAGAAGAGCATCAGGAGTCATAATACTCCTTTCCCACTAAAGTGAGTAGGGAAAGAAGTTAGAAGTAGTGGAGCACCAAAAGCACGCCTTTATGTTAAAGGGAAAATAGGGTTGGCTGGAAAGAAACAGAGGGGTTGAATACAATTTTAGGACTTCGCAAGCAGACTGCTATATTCTGATTACTGGACAATCTCAGAGGAAAATCTAGGTGTTTCTGACTATCCTTCTCATGAAGCAAATTTATTTTCAGTCTGCACATTATTCATTTTCCTGCTGGTAAGGAGACCAGGGGTGCTTTCTTACAGAGACACTTTGAAATGAGTGATAATAATACATGCAACTTAGTGGACATGTTAACGAGAAGATACTGGTGATGTTCACACTGTTCAGAATCTTAGCATGAGAGTGTTAACCTCTTAGGGCAAAATGACAACTACAATTTTTAATTAAAAAAAATAAAAGATCTTATATACACATATTCCTATGGCATGCTTCTGATTCCACACAGAGCTAAAGTAATGTGCTTGGATGAAGTGGTGACTAGGTTTTAGAGAGAAAGACATTAAGAAATAAATAAAATCCTGGAGCAGACCAAATATTTTTAATGAAAATGAAACAAAGAATTCTTTCTTTAAAATGAAAATAATTCATTTCATACTATGGAATTGTTCTGGATATTAATGTATGCCTATTTTGGCATTACTTTTTACTTCCATGCATAAAAAACAAAATGAATAAATAAATAAAATTCATTCTCAATACAGGCTTTGCAGGACAAAATGTTGGATGTGTTAAAACATAACAAAACCAAAAAATTCCTCTCCAGATCACAAGATAAGTGTCATGACAAGAGATCATATTCTTATTTCCAACATTCTCTAGCAGAAAAATGTATCCGACTGTTCCAAAATTACCATAAAATAGAGCAATTTTTTTTGTAAAAAGTTATCTCAAAAATATTTGTCTTGGAGGAATAATGTTTTTAAAAATTAGATTTGCTGGTGAATAATATATAAAGTAGACATTTTTAGTCATTCAAATGTTGGTTTCCCATCTCAGCTTCTTAATCTTTTAGCTTGGCAACACTGACTAAACTATATGAATTTTTTGAGTATTAGTTTTCTCTTTTCCAAAGCCTGGAAAATAATATGATAATACTTGTAATATGTAAAGAAGCTAGCATGATGTTTAGCAGAATTAATTTCAGTGTAGTTTATTTTTTCATTGTAAATTTTTAAATATTTATTTCCTAAATAAATAAAGAAAACTTTTAGATAATTAAAATGATAGGTTTAAGTAAAGATATGGAAGCTCTCAGAAGGAGAAAAATAATGTACATGAAATTTTAATAGAAAACAAGCAATATAATATCAAACTCTAAATTTATGGTTCTTTTAATATAAGAATGATATACTAACTATTAAAATATCACAAGAATATGTAATTAGTAAGTAATGACACAATATTGTATAGAGGTCAAAGAAAATGGAGAATAGTGATAACTATTCATCGTGAAATTCTTAGGGAAAGTGATGAGTCTTAAACTTTAAGAACAGTGGGACTTAGACAAAGATATTGGTATAAGAATCTAGCTTTAATTAAGAGTTAGGTCAGAGCCGGGCGTGGTGGTGCATGCTTGTGATTCCAGCATTTGGGAGGCTGAGACTGGAGAATCCGGGTTCGCGGCCAGCCTCAGCTACCTAGTGAGGCATTCTGCAACTTAGTGAGACCCTGTTTCAAAATAAAGAATAAAAAATAGGGCTGGGGGTATAGCTCGTAGGTAGAATGCCCCTGAGTTCAATCCCCAGTGCCTCACAAAAAAAAAAAAAAAAGAGTTAAGTCAAAGTATGTCTGCTAATAGGGAAGGATAATGCACAAGATGCATTGGCTATGTGCTACATGGTGTCTCTTCAGGAATAATTTCATTAATCTATGTAGACAAATGGTAGGACCATTAATCATTTCAGGCTAAAATAAAAAAATTATAAATGTTGTATCACTATTTCCTTATCATAAACATCATTACCTTAATATTTATTTATTTATTTATTTATTTATTTATTTATTTATTTATTTATTTATTTATTTATTTATTTATTTATTTATTTATTGTAGTACTGGGGAGTGAACTCAGGGGCATTCTAACTCCGAGCTACATTCCCAGTCCTGTTTTTTTATTCTTTATTTTGAAACAAGGTCTCACTAAGTTGCAGAATGCCTCATTAGGTAGCTGAAACTGGCCAGGAACCCGGATCCTCTGGTCTCAACCTCCCAAATGCTGGGATTACAAGCGTCCACCGCCAAGCCCAGCTACATCATTACCTTTATAAACTCTCATTTCTGCTGGATTTTTCCATAATCTTTCCTAAATATTTATTTTCTTGACTGAAATCTATAAAATCCTGCAATTTGGTGGCTCCAGGTTAAACTGAATAGCATTATCATAGTGTAATTTTAGTAAAAAAAACTCGCCACTGAGAGGAGCTTTCTAATATCTATTGTACATAGGTATACTAATACACCTAATATCTATAATAATATATGTTTAGTAGACTTTATCTTATATTTTATGAATTTGTAAATTAGAATAATATCATAAAACCACAACATTCAGCTTTTTGTTATCGCTCTTGAAAATCTTTATAAACTGGTAGTCCTATGTAGAGACGTTATTTTGTTCTTTGGGAACAAAAACACTTAGTTTTACTAGATTGGGTATCTCATGTTTCAGAAAATCAGATGGCACATACATCCTGTTTTTTTTTAATTTATTTAATAATGGCACCTTTATTCATTGAGTTCTAAAGCTGTCATCCTGCTTTATCATTTTCTGCTAGATCTTCTCTAAATACTTTTGTCAACTACTCATGTCTCTTGTATAGATTATTTATTTCATCAGGGGTCACAAAGAATGTGTTACTAAACTTTCCATCTTTCTACAAGTATGGACTGAAGTCCTTCATTGAGGAACTCTTATTTATCCATGTCTATAGCAGCACAATTTTTAATAGCCAAATTATGGAATCAATCTAGGTGTCTGTCCACAGATGAATGGAGTACAAAATTATGGGATATATACACAATGGAATTCTAGTCAGTAATAAGGACGAGTAAATTATGTAGTGTGCAAAAAATGGATGGACTTGGAGATCATTATGTTAAGTGAGATTAGCTAGTGACTTAAAGATCATATGTTTTCTCTCATATGGGAAAGCTAGGGAATAATTAAGATACCACTGGGACTTTAGATAATGAAGGGGAAACCCCAGTGGTACAAAGGAGGTGGTCTGGGACTGGAGGAGTGAGAATTAATGAAGGAAACACTTCCATTGACATTATATACAAACGTGAGAATACCAGTGCCAGTATCAATATCCTGTATGGGGAGGGCTGGGAATGAGGAGGGAGCCAGGGGAAAGCTTACCAAGTACTAAGTGCATGTGTGTCACTCTCATTAGGAAATGCATAATGATGGGAGACTCCAGTGCACCAATAAAAGTATATAAAAAAAAGAAAAAATCTTCCTTGCCTTTGCAGACTAAATATTTCTTGCTTTTTTGCATGACATTATTTAGTTTTTCTTTATAATGATTATCACAACTTTCTAGTATGTTATTATTGGTAGTTATTTTTAAATTATTTGGTCAATGTCTGCTTAATCCTGTAGGCTATGGTTATGGATAGGCAAGGTTACTATCTGTAATAGTTTTGTATCCCTAAAATCTAGAATATTGCATGGCCTATGGTTGGCAATTAATATTTGTTTAATAAATTGCTGAACTTACTGCAAATAAAAAGAAAAGGAACTCTCTTATTTATCAGTTATCGCTACTCTGGAAATGAATTGTACAGAAATCATACTATTAATAATCATATGTATTATTATATATGCATTGCATTTTTATATAATATTATTTTATTGATTACATTCATACATTTATCATCATCATAACAACTAATTATATGTTCTGGAATGAGATACACACATTATTCTGTGTGATACTTCCTACAAGTATTTCACATCATATTTAGAGGTCAGTTTCCGAACCCTCTACATGCTTGTTGTTGTTTCTTTTTCATGACATTAGAACTTTAAGAAAACAGAGTCAGAAAATAATTATTATAAAGGAGAGTGGAAAATATTATGTATTTATACTTACTCTAATTCATGTTTATATTCTTTTGTGTTTGTGTTTCTTTTGCTTGCACAAAATATTGCTTACAAAGTATTTCCTCCTAATGACTTTTACTTTACTCATTATTTGCTGAATCCTATACATACATTTAATAGTATTTTAAAAATAATAACATTGTTGTTACTAAAATTAAGTCTATTGATCCAGTTTAAGATTTTTTTTCTTTTGTTCCAGTGCAATTCCCAGTGGGAATATACAAAGTCATTTGAAATAATTACTTGTTTTTTTTTTATGGTAGCTGTTTGATTTATAAAGTACACCCACTGGTTTCACGTTACTTTTGACTTTTAATAGTTATGGAAAATGGATTTCTCTAGATGCCTTCCATGCTAGTGAGGGCAATGGTTTTCTCTCTATGTAACTAGATGCTTATTCCAGTTATAAATCTTTGTGGCTTTCAATTCTTCTTTCAGTATCACTAAGTATAAACTTAAAGAAATGTCTTTCCAACAAGCATGGTGTGACACACAATATTACCTTCAACTAAACAACATTTTACAGCAGCAATATGATCAAGCTAATGTAGTTCAATAGTCCTCCTACATGCTTCATCATCCAGAAGCAGTTGTTTCTACAAACTAGTAGAATTGTTTCCAAAAAAAAATCAGTGAAGCTGGGCAAAGTGACGCATGCCTGTAAACCCAGTCCATGGGAGGCCGAGACAGGAGGATTGCAAGTTTGAGACCAGATCACAATATCTCAGCAAAATCTTGTTTCAAAATAAAAATGTGTATTGCTCAGAGGCTGAATATCCCTGGGTTCAATCCCCAGTATTACACCACACACACACACACACACACACACACACACACACACACTACTGAAGGTACTATCTGAAAAAAGCTACTTCAGTGTCCTGAGTGAGGCCTTAAAACTATGTCCAGTATTTGATGTCATTTCCCCCAATCCAACTCACGGCTCTTCATCATCATCATCTCTCTATTGATCTTGCTCATCTCTTCCATATACGTGGATGGGAAAAACTCATATGTATTCTCAGGTACTTGAACATATTATGTCACTAGTTTTCTTAAATACTTCTCCTATTGGCATCTCCATTGCTCTGTTTTGATGAGAGGATTTGGGAAAATTTCTAAACCCCACTGATTATTTTTACCCCACTGTCCATTTGTGTTTTAAAGTAGCCCAGTACTTATTTGATTCTAACTTCTAATCCATAACATCATGAAGTCTTTCACTTACATTTTCTTGGGGGAATTTTAGTTTGAAGTTAGAAAGACGTGGGTTTTAATTTCTGTGGCTGTTGTCATCTGAGGATTAGGGTAGTTGCTTTACTTCTAGAAACTTCAGATATATTTTCTGTAAAAAAAAAAAAGAAGTGATAATCAGACTTACCTTAGAGATTAAGGAATAAACTAATTAGTGTCTAAAATGTGATAGCTACAATACTGAGACACGGATACTTGCCTTTTTTCCATTGTGATTTAACTGCAACTTGTTAATAACATCAATTAAGAAACAGTTTTTGCTTTTATTTGTATATGGTATACACTGAGCGTAAATTTCTGAAGAAGAAAATTAGCAAGAATCTAAAGGCATAAAAAGAAGCACATTCAGTTTATTTCTTTTCAATAAAATGTTTACCAAATATATGTTGTCCAATAGCAATTCCATCAGGAGAATTCTGGCAGTTAGCCATCAGAAAATCTAACTGCATTGGCTAGAGAGACTGTTTTCATTAAAACTATTGATCTCTTATTTCTCCCAAAGTACTTACTCTGAATTTGTCATATAGACTAATGCTGTTTAAAAATCATCTCTGACAAAAAAAAAAATAGTAGAATGTGCTTGCATATGTGATATATATTTCTATCAGATACATGTAGTACTTTACTAAAATATAAATTCTTAGAAATTGAGGACCAGGTTGTCTGTATTTCCTGTATCTCTCCAACCATATCGTGAGAGATCAATAAACATTAAACCAACACATTGTGCTTCCACAGAACTAGGTATGAATTCATAAAGTGACAATCCAAGTACCGGGCAAAATATCTCATTTGGAACTAACCATATAAAGAGGCAACAGGGAACAGATTAAAGGGCACAGCTGTCTCGTTCCACAGGTTTAGTTGGAAAATAGTCCAGAGAATATGGGAATATGTGACTGTACATCTTTCCCACAGACCCATCCCTTCTGGGCTTCTCAGGTTTTTACGATAGCACCTTTCCTCTTCACTGCAGCTCCAGTGCTCACACATTGACAGCAGTTAGATCTTTTACTTATTGAACTAAAATTTTAGTGTGATACTTGTTCCCTCAATGACTAATGAAGAGTTAGAAAAACATCTACCACATTTAATTCAGTTCCATGTCACCCTGGCCTGACTATATTCAAGATGATAGCAGAGAAGTTATAGCAAATGAAAAACATAAGTGTCAAAATTTTCTTTAAACAGTAGTTTATAGATACATTCTCCTGGTAAAGCTTTATCTTAATTATTTTTTTGGGAGAAGGCTACCTTTTTTTTATACTTTTATTTGTGCATTGTAGTCTCACACTCTAATGTAGTTCAGAGTGATAGTGACATACATGAACGCAGCTCTTTTTGAGTGCCCCCCCAAATTGCATTAAAGGACAACTTATAACTTCTCATTTATAAAATATTAGCAGGTAAACTGAGCATTTTGGAATTGCTATTATGCATTCATTAATTCTGTTTTCATAATATTATTTGTGAATTTTAGCATTATAGAAAAAATTTAAAAATAGGACTTAGTCTTTTTAACCACTTTACAAGGCAGGAAGGACTGGTGTTTTATCCCCATCCAAAGATGAAAAGTTAGCCCTGAGAAAGTTATGCGATTTGGATGTGTTCATCAACTATCAAAGGTAAGAGGCCAAGTTTACATTCAGGTCTCTACATTTCATGCAGTATATTGACTTAGTTAATTCATTAGTGGTATATGTACTCAGTACCTACTATGTACTAAGAAAGTTAATCATGCTGAAAATGATTGAAATGGTCATTGTTCTCTTGGTCCTGTAACCTG
This sequence comes from Graphiurus murinus, assembly GCA_004027655.1. Lineage (NCBI taxonomy): Eukaryota > Metazoa > Chordata > Mammalia > Rodentia > Gliridae > Graphiurus > Graphiurus murinus. Next base: position 68,844 of record PVLC010000477.1, read on the forward strand.
ATTAAATAAATATTGAAACAAATAGTTGATAAGAAAATATAGTTCAATAAAATCTATACACAGAGAGAGATACAAAAGGCCAAGGAGGGACTCTCAGTATAAGGCCAAGGAGGAATTCTCAGTACAGGGCCAAGAAGGGACTCTCAGTGGTTGATTTCCAGATTCAGCAAATTAGAATACAGGACACCAGTTAAATTGAAATTTCAGGTAATGAATACATTTCCTATTGGTGTATTTATGCCCTTCGCAATATTTGCAACATTCTTACATTAACATTTTTTTTGTGTGTGTGGTACTGAGGATTGAACCTAGAGGCATTCTACCTTGGAGCAACACCAATAGCTCTATTTTATTTTTTATTTTGAAACAAGGTCCCATTAAGTTGCGTAGGGCCTCACTAAATTGCTGCGACTAGCTGTGAACTTGTGATCCTCCTATCTCAGCCTCTCCTGTACCAGGATTACAAGAGTGTGCCACCATGCTCAGCTTACACAATTTTATTTATCTGATGTTTGAAACCAACTGGATATCCTGTATTTTACTGACAGCTTTCTCTGGAATGGGCCATCCAAGCAAACTCCGTAAGGAAATAAAATAGCTAGATTTGTGCAGATCTAGATAAAGAACTTTTCAGTAAAGGGGCAGCCTGAATTTAGAAAGTTCTTGAGAAACCAAAATTTGATAGTGTGTCTCAGTTTTGGTGACTTTGGAGGCCAATGGTTCAGCATAAAATTGGTGAGGGGCAAGCCTGAATAACATGGCACTGTCTAGAGTTTGGGATGTATTCTTTGTGTACCACATATTTCCCTTAAGCTTTAAGGATATTGTCTGATTTAGGCTTTAAAAAATACCTTCTTACTTCTTTATATTTGAAAGATTATAAAATGGAACAAGAATTGAAGCAGGAAGTAGAATTTGGAGGCTATTTCTTTGTTTTAAATGAGATAATCTTGCCTTGGATTCAGTGGGGGTGAGAGGCTCATGGAAAAGTGAATGGATGTGAAATTCACATTTCAGATGGATAAAACATAGCAAACGTACTAATAGATTTGAAGGGTGGATGAGAAATGGCAGAAGTTACTAATGATGCATAGGTTTGGAGCACAAGTAAGTATCAGTGATGGCATTTCCTGAGACTGCATAAATTAAAAACAAGGAATGGAGATAGTAATCTCTTTCTGTCTAAAGTTATGCCGTCTGTTAAATTTAGAAGTGGAGATTTCAAATCAACAGTTGGTTCTCACCTGAGGAAGCAGGATGATATTTATCAATAAAAGTAGTGCTTGCAAGCAAGGGCAAAGCTATTAGCTGAAGAAAAGATACTTTATCTAGAAAAATGTTAAAACATTCATAATAAAAGTAGATGCACTCCAACATTTATAGAAGGCTGAGTCAGCACTAGAGATTGAGGAGGAGGTCCTAAGAGTTAGGAAAAACTTAAGCAAGAATGCTAAGTATGCTAATCCTAGAATTCCAATTAAATAAATAATTTATGAGTCATTGTTTCTTCTTCTCAGTCCCTAGGAACTGAATCTGGCAAATAAAATTGGATATATATTCAACTCAAATATATATCCAATATATATTTGCTGATTTCCTACATCTTTTGGACTTCATAATAAAAAAGAGAGGTACATTATTAAAGTAGCCTATGTTGAGTTCATCCTAAAATTTATTTATTTCAGTATAAAGAATATTATTAGAGTTTCAAAATGTATTAAGTATAACAATTATAATATTCACTGCAGTGTACAACTAACTTTAAACTGAAAAATCCAACTAAATTCCTTAAGCTGTGTCCTTTTAACTTTGCTACATCCACTAAAAGATGAGCAAGTAAGATGCAACCCCCCCAAGAAGGAGTCCTCCATAACATTACATTAGGCGTCAGCCTATTCTCCCTAGGCAGGAGCCTCTCATCTTAATAACCCTGGTGCACATTTATGCCTCATTGTTTGTAGCCAATTAAAATATACTGTAGAGTTCATAGGGAAGTGATTTGTGAAAAAATACCAATTTTTAATTTCACACTGCTTAATTGGAAATTATGTTCTTAAGTAAAATATCATAAAAGGAGAAATTTGAATGAGTAAACCTAGCATTCCTGAGCTTTTAAATGGGTTTTTCTGTTACATCAAGGGAAAAAAAACCCAAATTAAAAAATATTAGAGATGTAAGTCTCTCAAAAATTGATAAAAGGTCTCTAGCACTTTGGAAAGAACACCTCTACCATAACCTTTAGAATGAATTTTCACTTGACCTTCGTTTACATATGATATTACTAATATCCATACTCTATAATTAATGATATTGCTGACAAAAATAAAATAAGAATTATAACACTAAAAATAGCTTCTATATTTTCCCATAAAAATTTAAATACAACCAGAAAAACTTTGAAACATGAACATCATAATAATGAAGTAAATATTACAGCAAACATACCGATAGTCATCCAATAAAAAAAAAAAAACTGGCAATCTGATTCTACCTGTTTAACTTTAACTGGCTAGCTCTGTCACTGGAGTGTGCCTTTAGAAATCTGCTCTTCACTCTTTGTAAAAGCAGAACATTCCAAGAAAAGAATAATATAAAATATTAGTAAGTGTGGGCCAGAGTACATCCTAAAATTAACTATATTCTTAAATTTTAAGGCATTATATTTTTTCCTTTTTTATATCTTTTTTGTCAGCAATCTCACTGCTATAACCCAAAATACCTAATGACTACATCTTAGAAAAATGGAGATTTCTTTGCTTACAGTTTTAGAGATTTCAGCCTATGTTATATGGCTTCTGCTGGAGCCTGCAGATCCTCAGGGCATATGGTAGAGTGAAGAGAGAGAGAGGGATGAAAGCTTGTTATCAGTTCATGGTGGCAGGGGAGGCAGAAGCTGCACAAGCCACCTGGGAAAACACTTCCTGGCCACATCCCCAGGGATCCTTCCCCCGCAACCAAGTTCTGCCCAAACAAATCTGTCTTCACCCACAAGGTTTGGGAGACATTTTAAATCCTAACCATAATATTAATAATTACATTTTTTTATTTGCCAAAGAAAGAAATGATAGTTCAAATAGAGTTTATGAGCACTCATTGCCTCATTCATCGTCATTCTTCATTTTCCTAGAGGGAAAGATTTTCAACAGGTTTTGTTCTTTATTTTGATTATTTATAAATAATCTCATTAATATTTTAATATCATCTTCCCGAAGTAGATAGGTTATATTTTTCAATTATGTCATTATCTTGTTTTTACTTAATAATGTCTACATAAAATTTTTTTTCATTGTGGTGCCAAGTAGTATATAATAACATCTTCATTCTGTAATTTTTTTCCCCAGAATTATTTACTCCAAGTTTTCAGTTCTTGGTGTTTTATATTGATATTCACAGTCCATCCCAACTTTCATCCAGAATGCAATTTCCCACATGGTGAAGCACATCAGGTGATGTATCAGTTCCAATTAATTTTCTTTCCTGGAGTCAATCCTCTTGGCATCCTATATTTCTTTGCCTTAATTTGTACTCTAGTTCTCTAGGCCAGAAGCACAGCTGGCTCTTCCTCTTTCTGATCTTCTCTTTGGATCAGTTTTTTTCCTTCATTTTGCTAGAATATGGCTTCCAGAAAAATGTTAATAAAAATTTGCATAGCTGGTACATTTTTGAGACATTGTTACCTTTAAAAGAATCTTATTTTTCCCTTGTTTTTCTTTGAGATATTAACTAAAGAATTCCTGTTGACTTTTTTTCTACCTTAGAATTTTGAATGTATTACACTCTTGACTTCTTCCTTCTGATTTTGCTGTTGGGAAATATGATGCCATATTGACCGATTTTTACATATACTTTTATTTGTCATTAATCACATCTTCATTGTATGTTCACTCTTCAGAGATTAGGAAACATTATTTTTCTTTTATTTTTTAATACTTTTATTGGCACATTATAGTCTCACATCATAATGTAGTTAATAGTGATAGTGACATAAAAGTATAAAACACTTGTTGGATTTTTCCCTGGCTCCCTCCTTAATCCCTCCCTTCCCCACACAGGATATTGAGATTGATATATTGATAACATCAATGGAAATGAGTCCTTCATTGATCCTATCTCTTCCCCCTAGACTACCCTTTTCCCCTAGAATACCTCCCTGGTTCCACTGACATTTCTCCCCCATTATAGGAAGTCTCTCTGGTATACCAGTTACTCTCTAGCTTTTGCATAGGAAAGAAAATATATGATCCTTCACTTTCTGTGAATGACTAATCCCACTTAGCAAGATGTTCTTCAAGTCTATCCATTTTCATGTAAATTACATAATTTAATCAGAACAGTTAATCAGAACTTACTGATAGGAATGACTGATGACCAAAGGTTAAAGATGTGCTGGAATTTTAACCATGTATTGGACTTTAGAGATTATTCATTTATCTGGATGCATTTAAAATCTCTCTTCTGGAACCATTTCCTCAAATTTCTTCGCAAATGAAAGGAAGCTACAACTCTCTTTTCCCTAGAAAGGATTTGCTTTCATTCTACACCACTATTCCCTCCCTCCCCACCTTCTCTTTCTCCAGGGAAAAGCATGTAATATTCTACCTTTATAAGCAACAAGTATTTTAGGGTTCCTTTCCTATAGGAAAAAAAAACCCTAAAACACACGTAGAGCAGAACAGACCATATCCATTGAATCACTTTGGGGAAGTAGCATCACTCTACGTAGACCGTAGTGATGATTTGTTTTCCATTTGTATTTCTTCTTTTTGCCAACATTTAAATCATATCATTTTTTAACTTTTAGGTTTTGCTTATATACTTTTCAAAATAATCCCTTATATATTTTTCTAATTAACACCTTATTTCTTAAGTCTTATATGATTTGCAAATATGTTATCCAATTCCATAGACTGTCTTCACTCTGTTGATTATTTATTTGGCTGTAAAGTCGCTTTTTAACTTACAGATGTTACTGCCATAAAGTCAGACATATAGAACAATGAAACAGAATAGAGAATCTAGCCAAAGAATGCACATGTACATGGTCAACTATCTTTGACAAGGGTGACAAGGATACATAATACAAAAATAATAGTGTCTTAAACAGATAGTGTTGGTAAAACTGGTTTGAAGACTTAAATGTAAGACATAGAGCTGTAAACACTTCCAGGAGAAGAGATATAGGAAATATTCATGACATTGGTTGAAATATTCATGACATTGGTTAAAATATTCATGACATTGGTTCCAACACTGGTTTCATGGATACGACACCAAAAATGCAGACAACAAAAGCAAAAATATAAATATGGGATTACACCAAACTAGAGTCATATGTTTAAAACAAAGAAATATGCAGAATTGTCAATAAAAAACACAGACACACATGATGTTTATGTCTGGTATTTATCTATAGAAATCATGAATTTAAAAGAACAAATTTTAGTACATGCTCTTATTTCAGATCTCCTACTTCATGTGCATGACCTTAACCAAATTAAGCACTCTTAAATGGTAAACCTATTATTAGGTATGCAAAGTTTCTTTGAGAGATTATATACAGTTTTGTGGTGTCTATGCATATAATATGTAGCACAATCATCACAGAGAGATTACATAGAATCAAATATATGTTCGATCTCTCATGTTACTTCTCTGTTTTACTGGGATAGAATTCCCAGGGATAATCAAAAGGCAAATGGTTTCATGCACTAAACTTATCATAAGGGCTTTAGATCTTTTGTTTTTGTTTTTCTGCTTCTAAAATTGGACATATTGGTTAGTTTTGATGATTTTGGAAAGAATGTAGGGGAATTATTGGAGATTGTTCAGCATCTCATATGAGAAATGTTTGGCCTTCATATTGCCCCTCAGAAGTCTTATCACTCAGCCGGGTGTGGTGGTGCATGCTTGTAATCCCAGCATTCAGGAGGCTGAGACTGGAGGATAGGGGTTCACAGTCAGGCTCAGCTACCTAGTGAGGCACTCTGCAACTTAGTGAGACTCCGTTTCAAAATAAAGAATAAAAAATAGGGCTGGGGGGCTGGGGGTCTAGCTTGGAGGTAGAATGCCCCTGAGTTCAATCCCCAGTACCGCAAAAAAAAAAAAAAAAAGGAAGTCTTATCAATCATATATACATATGACATTTGCTATTTCAAGGAATAATTTTGTTACCACTTAATATTTTATGACTCCTATAAAATATATGTTCCCATTAAAATTTATTTTTTTTATTTTATATTACTTTTTATTTTCCTTAAGAGGAGGGTATGCACTGGAGAAGATTGGACACTACCTATGCTGAAAGGCAGCATCTGGAGACAGGGTGGCTGTGACCATTCTTTTTTTTTTTTTTTCAGCACGGATTTTTATACATTTCTTGAGTACCACAGGGTTACATAGACATTTATGACATATCAATCATTGTCAGAACACAAATAGCACCACTTCTTCATTTTACATGTATAGCCTACATTCTTAACATAGCCTGGTAAAGCAAACTTTCTAGAGTCATAAAACCATAATCCTTTAGGGTCATATATTTACTTTCTAAGAAGTAGGAGGGTCTTTCATCTACGCATCCTAGGTGCAATCTCCAGACTTTGAGACTCCAATGTAGCCATAACAGAAAAGTCAGTATAATTACTCATATATGCAGATAGCAACTGCCAGGAGGGAGAGGGCCCAGCTGGACTCCCACAACTCCCCCGTTTTATTTTAAAATGCATGAAGGACTGTGCCTGTCTTAGGTCGTTTCCTAGCAGGTGCTTAATCTTACCCATCTTGGGGTCTCCATGAGTCATTCATCGAACCCTGTCTTAGGTTGATATTGCCCTGAGAAAATTGAACCCGTCATTGACTACCAGGCCCTGTGCGAGGCAGTGCTTACATTTTTATTCCATGTAAATCTGCTCATATACTAACATAGGCATTGATCACAAGGTGTACAATGAGTAGTAGAATACGTAAGCCTAGAATGACTATTGCTGCTAATCTGATAACTCCTCCCAGCAGGAGGTAAACGAGGGCCAGGTAGGCACCAAGGATTGAAGCTAATCTACAAATGTCTTAGCTATTTCTGCCACTTTAATAGAGATGAGCTCCCTGTTACGTAGATCAAAAATCCCCTGGTGTAACTTTAAAAAATCCTTTTTTTTCATCTTTCCCTTATTTGGTGCACACGTTTTTGTTAGGTACAAGCTAGTATAGGTAAAGACATCCGTGCCCACATTTCTCATTTAACCCTTCCCCAATTTCCACCCCACTCCCTTCTCCTCCCTCTTTCTTAAGGTCAGTTTAGTGATGGACTTTGATGTGTTCATGAAAGTACATCATGCTCATAAGGGTGCCCCCTCCCCCCCATCACCTTCCATTAAGTCAAATTCTTTGTTCACCTAAGGATTCTCCTTCTTCATCTGGAGTGCCTCTTATGTCCCATTTTCTCCCTAGCTTCCACATATTTGGGAGAGCATTCAATTTTTAACTTTTTGTGACTGACTAATCTCACTTAACATAATGTTTTCTAGTTCCATCCATTTCCTCGCAAATAACATAATTTTGTTCTTCTTTATGGCTGAGTAAAATTCCATTGTGTACATATCCCATAGTTTTGTAATCCATTCATCTGTTGATGGACATCTTGGCTGGTTCCACAGTTTGGCAATTGTAAATTGTGCAACTATGAACATAGATATACATGCATCAGTCTGATAGTTTGGTTTCCATTGTTTTGGGTAGATACACAGAAGTGGTATTGCTGGGTCATATGGTAGGTTCATTCCCATTCGTCTGAGGATCCTCCATATTATTTTCCAAAGTGGTTGTACTAATTTGCAATCCCTCCAATAATGTATTAGTGTTCCCACTTCTCCAAGCTCTCCCCAGCAGTTGTTGTTGTTCATGTTTTTTATGATTGCCATTCTGATTGGAGTTAGGTAAAATCTCAAGGTAGTTGTGATTTGCATCTCTCTGATTGCTAATGATGTGGAACATTTCCTCATACATTTATTGGCCATTTGTATTTCTTCTTTTGTGAAGTGTCTATTTAGATCCTTTGCCCATTTTTGATTGGGTTATTTGTTTTCTTAGCTGTGATTTTCTTGAGTTCTATGTATATCCTAGATATAAGACCTCTATCAGAAGAGTAATTGGCAAAAATCTTCTCCTACTCTGTGGGCTCTCTGTTGAGGTTCTTGATAGTTTCCTTTGCTGCACAGAAGCTCTTTAGTTTAATGCAATCCCATGTATTGATCTTTCTTTGAGTTGCTTGTGCTTTTGAGGTCTTGTTAAGAACGTTTTTACCTGTGCCTATGCCTATGTGTTGAAGTGTTGGGCCTATGCCCTCTTCAAGTAGCTGCAAGGTCTCTGGCCTGACTTCCAGGTCTTTGTTCTACCTGCTCTACCTGCTTGTGCAGGATGAGAAAGTGCGATTTATTTCCATTTTCCTGCACATGGTTAACCAGTTTTGCCAACACCATTTGTTAGAGAGGCAATCTTTTTTCCAGTGTATGTTTTTGGCTCCTTTGTCATTGGCTCCTTTGTCAAAAATCAGTTGACTGTAAGCACATGGGTCTGTTTCTGAATCTTCTATTCTGCTCCATTGGTCTGTGTGTCTGTTTTTGTGCCAATACCATGCTGTTTTTATTACTGTGGCTTTGTAGTAAAGTTTGAAGTCAGGTATTGTGATACCTCCTGCATGGTTCTTATTACTAAGAACTGCTTTGCCTATCCTGGGCTTTTTGTTGTTCCAAATGAATTTAAGGACTGATTTTTCTATGTCTTTGAGGGGTGACCTTGGTAATTTCATGGGTATTGCATTGAATTTGTAGATAACTTTTGGGAGGATGGCCATTTTGATGATATTTATTCTGCCTATCCAAGAGCATGGTAGATTCCATCTTCTAAGGTCTTCATCAATTTCTTTTTTTTTTTTTTGTAAAATTATACAATAATTGTAAAATGGCAAGGCATGGAATGATTATTAGTTATTATCATCATCGCTCCTGCTGTTTATATTGTTATCACTGCTAGGAAGTTTCTGATATTAGGAAGCCAATAAATAAGAAATTTATTGTCTTATGTTGAGATAAAAACTTATTTTGTATAAATTCTTCTTTCTCTTTCCAATATGTAATCTCTAAGAACTGTATTTATGTATGTATGTATATATGTATTATTATTATTATTATTATTATCATTATTATTTTTATTGAAGATAGTTAAAGTGAAGCTAGATAAGTTTTGGATGATAATTTCTACTAGGGTAAAATCTATTTTAAGATTTCAGGAGTTTTTATAACTTTGGAAATGTATAGATTGGAGTTACTATATAATTTGATGTCTCAACTAGGACACTTTTGAAAGTGAAAGAGACTGTTATTAATTTTACAGGCACAGCAGCCAGCATATATGATAGCATGTTGAGTTTGAGAACAGAGTATGGCTCAGAAAATATATGTTAATATATCCTATTTGAACAGATAAAATGCTAGTAGGAAACTTTTCTAATGTTCACTTTCTAAAAAAATCTATTATGCTATTATTTGTCAAAGACTGAGAAATAAAGGAAGCCTGTGTCTTTGTGTTTGAGTCTTCCCATTGAAATGAGGATGTGATTTGGGAAATGATTTTGACTGCAGATCCTTGCAATGCCCTAGAAAATACCACATGTTGTGGGAGAGAACAGCATATCATTAGAACTGGAGAGAAGCTTAGGGAAAACTTATTGCATTCTCTCATTTGAGAGATAGAAGTTGTGAGTGAAATATAAATAACTCACCCAAAGTCATCTCAGTGTTGCAACTAAGATTCCAACCACAAACCATTTCTAGCTGCATCATAATGTGTCATAGAGGTTGACAGGAGCAGAAATTTAGACCAAATAATTGAAAAGGGACTTCAGACTTACCCTGACTCATTTGTTATTAAGGATAGGAAAGAAAAGTTATAGGAGGTGCAGGTTAAACTTAACTATGCTTCTGTTTTTCAGCTTTCTGTGGAAACAAGTCATAGGGCAGTTTAAAAACAGATAATCAAGAAAATTGATATGTGACTTCAAATGTAACAGAAAGCCTGAAGAAATTATATGTATAGCAGTTTCTATGGGAGCATTGTGTTTAATATTGAGAAAACACTTCATTCATATATAAGTTTAAGTTCTTATTATGTATTTATTATTTGTTACTTCATGTCACTTTTTATCATAAAAGATGTATGAATGAACTTTTTGTTTTATACATCTGATTACATTTTAGTTTATTAAAGGACACAGATAAATTACACAAATGAAATACACTTACATAACAGATTTGAATCTCCAAATAGAACACTTGAAGTCTTCTAAATTGGTACTGCTTTAGCTTCTAAATTTTGGAAGGCAAAGGAGGTAGTATTTTATGCTAATTAGATCCCATGAATATTTTTCTTTGTGTATAAACAAGAGACACCTCTTGCTATAAGACAATCTGAAACAAAATTTCAATTTGGAATTGTTGTTATTAGTTGTATGTAACCAGTGTCAAATATGCAATACTCACAGGACTTAATAATTTAGATTACATTGGAAAATAATATTGTATGCATTTAAATATGAAATAATAACAAATTGATCATCTACAGAAAAAAATCTGCAGAAGCAAGTCTATTTGTATTTTTCTTGTTAAAAAGTATGTGTACAGTTGGTTTTATGCATCCTAAGTCATGTTAAATATATATTCCTTATTTGAAAATGATGGAGAAAGAATTATTGTGTATACTATAAAGAGCTACAACATCTTTTTGCTGTCTCATTCTCTGATATTAATTATGTTGGAAAATGTTTCCCTGGGTACATAGATTTATGACAGCTTAAAAATCAGAGTATATAAAGTATATAATGCATATTAAAGAATTTTATTAAGAGTATCTGATAGATATATTGATATGTTTTGGGGAAAAACAAAAAGAAGACCATTACAATAGTAAGAATAGTTAAAATTATATATCCAACATGGACTCTATTCCCTCTTCTTTCATGGTCAAATTAAAGATTTATAATGATGCATGGTAAAACAATTCACTGAGAGTTACTTATTTTCATTACTCATTGAGTTACACTATGGTCCTGTGTCTTGGGAGTTCTCTCTCCAAAGATAGCAGGGTAAGCACAAAGAAGCAGCGTGTAGGCAAAAAAAAAAAAAAAGTAATTTATTAAATGAGGTCTAGGGAAAAAAATTCTTCAAATAGTCACTCAAGTAATTTAGAATATTGCAAGTGTTCACCATCTCTAGTTAATAGACAACTTACAGTTTTCAAGGGATTGAATCAAATGTTATTAACTCAAGACACACTAATTCTTTTAGTTAGTAATGCTGCTGAATATTAGAGAAGAGTGATATGACAACACATAAAATGCATACATCCTTGTGAGCCTCTTCCCTTCTTGGTAATTGCTTTGGGCATTTCCACGATGCTGACTTTGCTCAAACTATTTTTGAGACTGGCCTTGGAGTTTTATCCAGAACCTGCCAGAGTGTTGTCTTAGCTTATATATTTAAAAGGAAATTTCTCACTTTCTGAAATGGCTTAGAATTATTTCCTAAATCTGCAACCATAGTCTAAATTTAAAAAAACAAACAAACAAACAAACAAACCAAAAAGCAGTGTCTCTAAGGTTATGAGACTATTCATTTGTGTGGATCAGAAGTTTTCTATACTGGCAATTGTTGTTAATAAACTTAAACTATCTTTAGTCAGGACACTAGTTTTATAATAAAGGTGATCTAAGGCAAAAAAAGATAAATTATTAGTAATACAGAATATCTATTTGTATAAAAGCATATTCAAATTATTTTAAATAATTTCATTAAATATATATGTGCTTATGTATATGTAAACTTACATATAATCACAAATGATAAAAAAATACTTGAGGACTTTAGAATGATAATGATGGAAATTACCTCAAGAAACTATTTAATTTTATAACTCAGAAATGAAATGTACACACTTTTCTATTAAGGATGAAAAGTAAATGAAGATTTATAGGTTATAGCTTTCTTAATAACATTGAATAATAAAATAATCTAACTATCCAGAAATAGAGGGTATAAAATCATGCAGTCATAAAAATGCTTATGAAAATATTCAAGCTATATGAAATTTTTATAATATTTGCAATATAAGAATATTAACTGAATGTACATTATAAGTGGACAACTATGTTTATACAAAGATGAAGAAATAATATTAGTAATAGTGATTTCTGTTCTGACAAAGGGAGGAGATAGTCATCAACATTATTATTTTTTTTTACTTATATACTTGCCATGATATGTTCTTTACAATGATCCAATGATCTTGTGTTCCTTTAATTACCAGGGGGAGGATACTTCAGCTATAATTAAATATTTAAAAGTATATAAACAAGGGAGTCAAAGAACAAATACTGTCATCAGAAATTCAAAAGTATTCTTGAAAAACATATATGATATTAGGAAATTTTGAGAAATGTAACTCCATAGATACAATTCTCCTGTAAAAGCCCATAGAAAAAATTGAAAGGATTTAAAATAGACTTCAAGATGTTTGGTATAACTCAGTTCAATTTCCTTAGTTCTTCCTTTACATTTGTTTTTGAAAATCAAGCTCTTGAACAAAATATCAAATAATACCAGTTGTTTTTTAGCTCTTCTGTACAGCATTTATCTTAAGTTAAATATGTTATATATTTTTCAGTGAAGACTTCACTATGATTCTTTGTGATTAATTATTTATTGTAGGATAGATTTTCAGTTGACCAGTGTGAAACAAGGTCATTAAAGAAAAATAAGGATGGACGCAGCATTTTCTTTCTCCAGTCCTCAGAGACTCCTTGTCCTGCACGATTTCCTCAAGATAATGGCAAATGGTTCATCAATGGCATCTGACATTTCCTTAATTACCCTCAGGGTACATGACATGAGGGTGTTCTGATTTTAATTCTTCCAATTTTTTCAGGAGATATTTTCTCATTTTAGCCTGGTTCTCATTCCATGCTCCAGGTAACAAGTTCCATCCAACATTAAAAGTTTTATTACTAGTGATTATTAGTGTTTCTCCTTACTTGTCAAAGTAAAGAAATTTCATCTGATTCTCACTCTCTTTTTTTAAATATACTTATATGATTTTTTGAGGGGCAGGGCATTAAATTTTTGTGGACTGTGTTAGGAAAATCTCTATTTCTGTCCTTGAATTCCCTATGGTTTATACATAGTTTTCTTCTTCACTGATCGATTATTGAGTTTCTAGGCATATTTTCAAATTTGATATAGTGATACAATTCTATTTCTCATCAAAATGAATTTTTAGTAAGGAAATCTAGAACACTTTTTATTATGCTCGGGCTGTAATTCTGCCTTGGCAAGGGCTAGTAGCAGAATTTCATCAGAAATATTTCCTTCATGGGGATAAAAGTACTGGATTTGGAAACCAGATGATATGGACTTAATTATGTCTTTTTGTGACCCTGGAACAAATTCAATCATTCTCTTTTCCTGTTTCAGTATATAAGAGACAGGACTAAAAATCCATGCCCTCCCTACCTCATCAATGAAAGTGCATATCAAAGCACTTGTGGGCCATAAAACTATAGACAAGTGCAGTGTATTCTTATTAAAAATACTTTCTGTAAAGTGCAAATAAGGGAAAGACACTTTGTGAGGAACTGAGATTGTCTAGGTCATGTCTTCCAGACTTAAGCATTCTTATAGCGTTTACAGTTATCCTCCAGAAACTACTGTACACTTTATTTAGTCAGATGTTACCAGGTATGGGAAAGCTCCTGCTCTTGTAGCTTTATACTGTAAAAATGGATAATCCCTGTGTCATTCCCTAAGGGAGTAGGAGGCTATCAAAAGCTCTTCCCACACAACTCTCTCCAGCTGAGTTGATACACATACCTTTTCGGTTCAATGTCAAGCTCCCATTGAACTCGGTGTCAGTTGAACAGCTCCTCAAATTTTCTTATAGCTTTCATTGCAAGTGTGCCAGCTGATGCTGAGATCTTGCCATTTGGTGCAGTCTCACATCCTATGGGCTAAATTTCCAGCACAAATAGCAGACAACTAGAAAACATGAAATGTTTGAATCTTACTCTGAGGCTCTTTCTTTAATATTTCGCACATATTGTTAGATTTTATTAAACAAGACATAGTAGAAACCAAGAGAAAAAATGGGCTTCAGAGTTTCTTTCCTAGAGGGATAGAGGAGAACAAGGGAGGATAAGTTCTGGATTTATATATTTGAATTTTTATAAAATTATTATTTATGACAAGGTGCCTAAAATGAAGTTTTAAGTAAAGCTAACCATGGTTGAATTTTTGGTTGTTGTTCCAGTAGACACTTTCATTTTCTAAGATAATTGTTTGGATTTAACCACATACTGGCCCAGTATTTATCTGAATTTTGGGCAACTCACTCAACTTCTTTTAGTCTCCATCTTTTAAACTCTCAAATGGGGCTAGTGATATCTACCTGGTACAAATTCTGTAAACAATAATTGAAATAAGATAGGAAATCATTTAAATGAATATAATCCATTATAACTGGTGTATGATTCATCTTCAGCAAGATCTGTAGAATATATGCAGACAAACTGGGAGATGAAAAAGTAAAATATCAGGTTGTTCCATTACCAAACATAAAACATAATCATAGATCCAAGAATTATTTCTACTATAAGAATAGAATAAATAGAAATAAATTTGCTAAATTATGTAATAATTATTTTAAACAAATCTTCATGTTGGTCAAGGTGAAGAAAAATTGAAGTAGTAGGAAGGTTTGTACAGAAATTTTCTGATAGTCTTGAGTGTATATGACTTTTTGGTAAGCAGTGAAATGGATGGAAAAACTCACAGGTAAATGTAGCACTGTTCATGTAATGTATAAGTGTAAAGCAAAGGATTCTGAATACAGCAAGGATGACATAAAAATATGAACAAATGTAAATTCTGAAAATAGATTGAAATATCTTTTAATAGGTGCATTGGTTTAGGGAAAATTTTAAAAGTAAAGACATGACAGATTTATTAGGATACATAAAATAAATGAAATAAATACTGTTCAAGTTGTTCATTGTTTTGAACAATGGAGTTAAGTTAAAATTTCCAAACTTTTCCTGATTTTAAAATAATCTAGTGATTCCTGATTGAGGAGCCCAAGATGGCTTCTGAGAGAAACACCTCTCCCAGGCACTGTGAGCTCAAATCAAATCTGCAATAAGAGCAGCTTCTTGATGGAAGAAAAAAAGCGAAAAAAAAAAAAAAAAAAAAAAGCAAACAAAGCAACAAGAACTGAAATACAGCTGAAGAGACTCCCAGATAGCTGACCAGGGAGAGCAAAGGAGCTTGTGCATGTGGCAGCAGCGTCATACTGCAGAATGGTGGCAGTCGTTAAGCCGCAGCCCAACATGGTGATCCACTAACACCGCAGTGTACCCAGCGACCAGATATGGAGTTAGCAACTCCAGAACTCCACATCCTAACCAGGTGGCACATCCCTGCACCTTCCACAGTGCCTGGAACACGTGGTATGACTAACGTAAGCCCCCACAGGACCACCCTGGTTCATCTCTCCCTCCAGAGCCAGAGCAGTGATCAACTGCACTGCAGAGCTTGAATCAAAACTGCCACAAAAACAGCTTCTTGATGGAATGAAAGAAAGGCAAAGCAGCAAAAAAGTGAACAAAGCAACGAAAGCAGCTGAACAGAATCCAGGGAGAATAAGGGAGCTGGCATGTGCCTCAAACTGGCAGCTGCCATTTTGCCAGCTACCATTTTGCCAGCCGCCCAGACCTTCAATGACCTCCTGTGCACCCAGTGACCAGAAGTGGAGTAAGCAACTACAGAATTACACACCATAATCAGGCGGCATATCCCTGCAGGATCGACAGCAATCAAAAAGACCTGGGACAACCATCTTAAGCCTGCGTTGAGGATGCTCAGCTCAGCCCTCCCACCAGAGCAGCAGGGATCTGTAAGTTAAATTGCATGCCCAGGGTGCAGGGGACCCTATACAAAGGACAGACTCAGTCACCTGCCCTTCTAGTGATTAGATAGGAATAGAAGTACTGGAAGAAGTGCACACAGGACATAGAGACCTTCCAGGCACAGTGGAAAATGCCCAGCATTTAGACTGTACTCCTGCCACTAGCAAAAGGAGAGAGAGAGAGAGAGAGAGAGAGAGAGAGAGAGAGAGAGAGAGACGGAGACAAGCCCTGTGGAGAGCACAGAGACACAAGATTGCAGTGGGAGAGGCATCAGTGGACCTTTCACCCTCAACTGGCAGAGAGAGCAACTAAGAATGCCAGAGACACTCTAGAATATATAATAGATTGAGTAGATACTTAAAAGCTGAAAATATCCACGCAGATCCAAAAGGGCTACAAAGGCCAACTCAGCTCTATACTTACAAACTAGCAGATTTTTTTTTTGTTGTTGTTGTTTTTCTTTGTGCGTGCATTCTGTTTTATTTGTTTTTACTCTGCTTTTATTTTGTATTGCCTTGATTTTTCTTTGTTTGTTTGGATGATTGGTTGCTTTGTTATTTTTTGCTCAGTTTGTTGACTCATCCGTATCCCTTTTACAAGCTTCCCTCCCTCTCTCCCATCTATATTCTTCTTCTCAACACTTTTTCTTTTCTCTTTTCATTTTCCTTCCTTCCCTGTCTCATATCAAGACCATCTCATACTACCACACCTAAAACTCTACATTGACTACCAGAATCCCCCAACATATTCACTATCTCTAATCTTTACCATATATCACCTGAACACACACAACCTCTTATCCCACTGGACCATACCTGTGGGAGGTCCAGCCCTCCAGGCAGTGGGGGTCGGGGTCCCTTTATAGGTGTGCATTGAGACAAGGTAGCAAGAATACGCTCACACCACAAGCAGTGTAGAAGCACATCTATTTATTGCTTGTAGTAGCTGTTTTTTATACTATCTTTTTTGCAGTGAGGTATATAGAACAGGAATTTTTACAGTCTTATTTTTCTAAAGGTTGAGTAGGTAAACCTTTAACTAGGAAAGCCATTTCCCATGTATTTGTTGAGATTAAGAAAATAGTAAAGGTTACAGAATACAATGCATATAAAAAATTCTTTTAGTACAAAACAGTGTTAAAGGTTAATGAGGAAGAGTCTCTATTCATTAGTTTAAATCTTTACTATTTGTTTAGCTCCTTTAAACAGCACCCTTATCTTTGTCTCAGGCAGCTAGAGAGTTACTTAATGTGTGGTGAAGTTTCAGAGAGACAAAGAAGAAATAGGCAAACTATCTGTCTTAAAGCCTTCTTTACTCATAGACAAAATAGTAGAACTAAGTCTATGTGGTTTATTTATTTTGTTTCCATACCTGTGTGCTGATAGGGAACATAACTCTGTTTAGTAACTAAACTTGTAAAGCCTATTTCCTGATTAATGTTTTTAAGTGGTTAATGAATTGGGTTGTCTCAAGGCACTGCTTGCTTTCAGCTAAAAGATCAGTGTCTGTCAGGCCACATGTTTCTAAGAAGTTTTATTTTATAATTAACATGAAAGCAAAATCCAAAGCACCAAAAATTTCCAGGATAGAATAATGCAAAGTGAGATATGCCACACATTCCTTCTTTTGGAATCGTCTGCCTTGCAGGACTCCAGCAGACTGAGCCTTGCTCAAGATCCAGCTATGAAGGAGCTGTGTTACATACTCTCTACTTTGCCCTTCTTGCATTCATTACTGTGACTTATCAACCAACCTTTATCACTGAACACAACCTGTCCTTGTATATACCAGTGGACACCTCTAAACCCCCACTGCAGAGATTGGATGAGAAAACTTGCAAGAGCAGCAAAGATATAAATTTAAGAACAGGGAAACAATGGGAAGAAAAAACAGCAAAGAAACAATAAGCCACCACAACCCTACAATAACAGAACTCAACAACATTGAAGAGCAGAGATTACCAGAAGAAAAATTCAGATATTTAATAGTAGAAACAATACAAAACTTCCAGAAAGAATGCAGAGAGAGCTGGAAAGAAATAAAGGAACAACTAAACAAAGAATCTGACACCCTGAATAGGAATCAAAGAGAAGCCTCAAAGGAAATGAAAGATGTGAAAGATGCAATAATTGAAGTGAAAGCATCAATACAAACTATAAACAGTAGATTAGACCACATGGGAAATAGAATATCACTCCTAGAAGATGACCATTCAAAAAATGAATCCATAGTACACAATTTAGAAAAAAATTTGACAGTATGAATTGGAAATCGATGAGATTTGGGCCAATTTTAAAAGAGCTAACCTAAGAATAATAGGCATAGAAGGGGGAATAGAAGCTGGAACTAATGGAATAAACCATCTTTTCAAAGAAATAATATCAGAGAATTTTCCAAACATAGAAAGAGAAGTTGACACGCAGGTACAGGAAACATACAGAACTCCCTCTAGACAAGACCAAAGAAGAGGTTCACCACACCACATAATAATCAAGTTGACTAATGTAGATGCTAAGGAGAGAATTCTAAAATTAACAAAAGTAAAAGGCCAAGTGACATTTAGAGGCAAACCAATCAGAATCACCCCAGACCTCCCAGATCAAGCCAGGAGGGGCTGGAGTAACATATTCCAACTCTGAAAGAAAATAATTTGCAGCCAAGATTCTTCTACCCAGCAAAACTCTCTCAAAAAATTGATGGGGAAATGAAAACCTTCCATGACAAACAAATTGAAAGAATTTATGTCTTCCAAACCAGGACTAGAGAAAATACTCAAAGAGATTAACTACAAAGAAGAACTAACAATTAAACACCAGAACCAGAGAAACAATAATTTCCAGGCAGCAAACAACTAAGCAAAGAAGAATAAACACCACTGAAAACAGAAGTCAAAACTCAAAATGTTAGGAATTAAAAATCATCTCTCAATAATCACACTGAATATAAATGGTCTCATCTCCCCAATAAAAAGGCACAAGGTAGCAAAATGGATTAAAACCCAGAATCTTCTGCCTGCAAGAAACACACCTTACAAGCAAAGATTCCCACAAACTAAAGGTGAAGGGCAGGTGTAAGGTAATCCAGGCCAATGGAACTCTAAGACAAGCAGGAGTAGCAACCATGATATCAGATAAATTAGATCTCCACCCCAAGTTTATCAGAAGAGACAAAGCAGGTCACATTTTACTAGTAAAAGGAAAAATTCAGCAAGAGGAAATAACAATTATCAACATCTATGCCCCAAACATAGCTGCAGCCACATTCATAAAACAATCTGCATGATATAAAGTCGCACATAGATCCCAATACAATAATACTGGAAGACTTCAATACTCTTCTCACATCACTAGACCGATCTTCTAAACAAAATGTCAGTAAAAATATCTTAGACCTAAAGAATACCATAAACCAAATGGACCTATTAGACACATATAGACTCACCCAACTACAGCTGAATTCACATTTTTCTCAGCTGCCCAAGGAACATTCTCCAAAATAGACCACATGCTGGGCCACAAATCAAACACTGGCAAATTCAAAAGGTGTAACATAATTCCCTGCATCTTTTCAGACTACAATGGAGTGAAACTAGAAATCAACTCCAAGAAGACGCAGGGTCATTTTGAAGGCAGTATTAAGAAGAAAATTAATAGCGCTGAGTGGCCACATTAAGAACAGAAAATCACCAAATAAATAACCTAATGACACAGCTCAAAGCACTCGAAAAACAAGAACAGTCTAACCCCAAAGCTAGTAGAAGACAGGAAATTATGAAAAGCAGAGCAGAAATTAAGAAGTAGAGAATTTAAAAAATACAGAAAATCAACAAAACCAAAAGCTGGTTTCTTGAAAAAATAAAAAAGACAGATAAACTATTGACCAAACTAGCCAAAAGGAAGAGAGAATCAACCCAAATTACCAAAATAAGAGATTAAAAAAAGGATATTACCACCAACAGTGTGGAAGTACAGAGGATCGTCAGAAACTATTTTGAAAAACATTACTCCAACAAAATGGAAAATCTAGAATAAATTGAGAGATTTCTAGACACATATAACCTTCCTAAATTGAGTCAAGAACATATAGAAAACTTAAACCGACCAATAACAATCAAAGAGATAGACACCGCAATAAAGAGTTTACCATCAAACATAGCCCAGGACCAGATGGTTTTCCAAGTGAATTTTATAAAACATTTATAGAAGTGCTAACCTCAATATTCCTCAAATTATTCCATGAAATAGAAATAAATGGGACCCTACCAAACACAGTCTATGAAGCCAATGTCACATTAATACCAAAGCCAAATAATAACAGCTCAAGAAAAGAAAATATAGACCTATATCATTGATGAACTTAGATGCAAAATTATAAACAAAATACTAGAAATGTGCATTCAAAACCACATCAAGAAAATTATACACCATGACCAAGTTGGGTTCATCCCAGGGAGGCAAGGTTTGTTTAACATACGAAAACAATCCATGTAATTCACCACCTAAAGAGAATCAAAGAAAAAAATCACATGATCATCTCAATTGATGCTGAAAAATCACTTGACAAGATCCAACACCCATTCATGCTAAAAGCACTGCAGAGAATCAGAATAGAAGGAACATACCTCAATATTATAGAGGCAATATATAATAGGCCCACAGCCAACATCATATAAAATGGAGAAAAACTGCAAGAGTTCCCACTAAAAACAGGAACAAGATAAGGATGTCCATTATCACCTCTTCTGTTCAATATAGTACGTGAGACTGTAGCCAGAGCAATAAGGCAAGAGAAGGAAACAAAGGTGTAAAAATAGGGAAAGAGGAACTAAAACTATCCTTTTTTGCAGATGATATGATACTATACTTAGAAGACTCAACAAACTCAACCAAAACTTATAGAACTGATCAACAAATTCAGCAAAGTGTCTGTATACAAAGTCAATCTTAAAAAATCAGAAGTTTTCCTGTATGCCAATCATATCCACTAAAAAATAAATCCAGAAAACAATTTCACTCACAATATCACCCCCAAAAATAAAATACTTAGTGATAAAGCTAACCAAAGAAGTAAGAGACCTCTATAAGGAAAACTATAAAAAGTTGAAAAAAGAAATTGATGAAGACCTTAGAAGATGGAAAGATCTTCCATGCTCTTGGATTGGCAGAATAAATATCATCAAAATGGCCATCCTCCCAAAAGTGATCTGCAGATTCATTGCAATACCCGTGAAATTACCAAGGTCACTCCTCACAGACATAGAAAAATCAGTGCTTAAATCCATTTGGGACAAAAAAATCCCCAAATAGCCAAAACAGTTCTTAGCAACAAGAACCATATAGGAGGTATCACAATACCTGATGTCAAGCTCTATTCCAAAGCCACAGTAATAAAAACAGCATGGTATTGGCACAAAAACATAGACCAATGGAGCACAATAGAAGATTCAGAAACTGATCCACTTGCTTACAGTCAATTGATTTTTGACAAAGGAGCCAAATAATACACTGGAAAAAAGATAGCCTCTTTAACAAATGGTGTTGGCAAAACTGGTTAGCCAGGAAATGAAGGAAAATGGATATAAACCCCACTTTCTCACCCTACACAGGAGTCAACTCAAGGTGGATCAAAGACCTGGAAGTCAGGCCAGAGACCTGGCAGTTACTTGAAGAGGGCATAGGGTCAACACTATAACACATAGGCACAGGTAAAAACTCTCAACAAGACCCCCAAAGCACAAGCAACTCAAAGGAAGATCAGTACATGGGATTGCATTAATCTGAAGAGTTTCTGTGCAGCAAAGGAAACTATCAAGAACATCAACAAAGAGCTCACAGACTGGGAGAAAATATTTGACAGCTACTCTTCTAATAGAGATCTAATGTCTAGGATATACAGAGAACTCAAGAAACTCACAGCTAAGAAAACAAATAATCCAATCAAAAAATGGGCAAAAGATCTAATTAGACACTTCACAAAAGAAGAAATACAAATGGCCAATAAATGTATGAGGAAATGTTCTACATCATTAGCAATCAGAGCGATGCAAATCAAAACTACCTTGAGATTTCACCTAACTCCAATCAGAATGGCAATCATAAGAAACACAGACAACAACAAAAACTGGCAAGGGTGTGGAGAAGTGGGAACCCTAATACATTGTTAGTGGGATTGCAAATTAGTGCAACCACTTTGGAAAACAGCATGGAGGATACTCAGACGAATGGAAACAAACCTACCATGATCCAGCAGTACCACTTCTAGGTATCTATCCAAAAGAATGGAAACCAAACTATCAGACAGACACTTGTGTATCTGTTTATAGCTGCACAATTCACAATTGCCAAACTATGGAAGCACCCAAGGTGTCCATCGACAGATGAATGAATTACAAAACTATGGGATATGTACACAATGGAATATTACTCAGCCATAAAGAAGAATAATATCATGTTATTTGCAGGGAAATGTATGCAGCTGGAAAACATTATGTGAAGAGAGATTAATCAGTCACAAAGAGTACAAAAACATCATCTCCCTAATATGCGGATGCTAGGACGATGGTGGGGCATAAGAGGAACTCCAGATGAAAAAGGAGAAACCCTAGATAAGCAAAGAGGTTGACTTAACTGAAGGTGATGTACAGGGTCGGGGGGAGGAGGCACCCTATTCACATGATGTACTTTCACAAATATATCAAAGTCAATCACTAAACTGAACTTGAGAAGGAGGGAGGGTGCTGGGAATTGGAGAAGGGGTTAAATGAGAAATGTGTGCATATATGCCTTAGCTTGTGCCTAACAAAGATGTATGATTACAATACACCAATTAATAAATAAAATAAAATAAAATAGTCTAGCATTAATGAGAAATGATATAAGCCTTGAGAAGGTCAGTTATGAGTCAGTGGTGCCTTTTTATGTTAAAGGAAGTGATGTTGTGCACAAAAGTACTATCCATTAGAATGGAGAACACAAAAATTCTTAACTCACAGGGGAAAAAAAAAAAAGAGCAGACATTAAGTATCAACTCCAAGACTGGTAGAAATTGAAACAAGTCTAACTGTGCCTTGAGAATTATTTTCACCTTACCATTTCAAGATTAGGAAAATCTAGTTAAAATCAACCTCAGTTAAGAGCCATAAAAAGAAAATAACTCATCAGAAAAGAAACTCATATCTACTAGAAATCATATTTTTCTAGAAATGATGATAGAGATTCTGGATTGATTTTAAAACTGTTTAGATGTTATATAATTGATTTTTAAGGTTCAAGTTGCAAAGCTTTCATTGTCTGTCTTGCAGAGACAGGACTCAACAACATGAAACCCTCAAAATTTGAGGTCCGGGCTGATTTTGTGAAATTGTTCTCTACAAGATATACTCCTGAAAGCAGTTGTCAAATTAAAAAAAAAAAAATCTGTATTGGCGACAAGCTATTTAACACAAAAAGTTAAACAAGCAAACAAAAAAAGTTGGCCTGGCTTAGTGTTGCAATGAAAGAAAGCTATGCATGTCAGTCATATCACTACACAATTCTTCTGGGAGTACATAAAATATATAGGAGAGGGGTGAAAAAAGACAAGCACTGAAAAAAAGATGTAAAGACCAAGATAGAAAATAAAACCCAGTGGAGGACAAAAGACCAGCACAGCACAGCAGAAAAGACTTGATTCATTTTTATAAAGTAGAAAATTCAAGCATTCATTTCCTTTTCCTTTCAAGTTGATCACCTTAAGGCCATACAGGTTCACAGAAGCAGCCAAGAAACACAGGAGAGCAATGAGAGCATGTGATGTGGGAAAGGAATCAATGAAGACAAGCTAGTTTAACTTTGAAGAATTATTAACCACCAGAAAAGTCAAAATGCTTAAGAAACAAGGAGATGTAAGTCAAAGAGGAGAGTGTGAAAGATTTATTTTTAAATCCAGTTGACATGCCAGTTTACCCAGTCAAGAACTAAGGTAATAGCTTAAAACATCTTGGGAACTTTTCTATGAAGTGCGGTAAAACAAGAATAGAAAGGGCTTGCCAGCTCTGTGGGTATTCACATACTTTTGAATTCCTAATTACCCAGAGGCATCTTTTTATTTTTTTTAATCTGATGATCTTTGTTCTGTGCTGTTAAAAAAGATTAATATCACTTTAAAAGTCATATGAATCTGGTGAAGATTGGAAAAAAAACTTACTTTCTGATCAGAGAGTGGTCTCTGGGTTCTCATTCAGTAATATTTTTTATGCAAGTGGATAGCTGGCTTTTCTACCTTAGAAACAAAGCCTACAGAAGTTTTAAATACATGTTTAAATAGTTTTGAAAATAATGCAATGGCAATTAAAACCTAACAAAATTGTTACTTCATGCTTAGCTTAAAATATATTGCATACAATTTGTGAAACAGTTATGAATGCACAGTGGTTATCTCATCTCCTCTATGTCTGCAAAATATTTTCTCCATTTCATATTTTCTCTGGGATCCATCATTTCCTCTGGGTGATACAGTATTTATGTTCTTCTATAATTCTTCAGTTTCTCTTTGACAATCCCAGATATTATTCTACCATCTTCATATAATGTCCTATCTCTAGTGAGACTCACAACCGTCTCCACCCTGCTCTACTTCTCTAACTTCTTGGTCACTCCCTTTCAGTTTTTGTAACACACATTGCTTGTATTCTTATCTATTTTCAACATCTGCATTATCTTCCATCATATTATTTCCCCATGAATCATCCATGCAACTCCATAGTCCTCTTGAGTACAAAATATCCCTCAAGTGTATTTAAGTCACAGGTTTCTATGTTCACAAACTGGGGCTTTATAATTTTCTCCAAACTATTACACCTGTGTAATAATGTTCTGTTCAGAATTCTCACAGCAATAATCTTTAGACCTGACTGCATAACTTAGAAGAAAGATTTATTTTCTTATGGTTTTGGACTCAGTTCATGTAAGGCTGGGGACTACTGATCTCAGGGCATGGCAGAAGGAGGCAGCGAGAGGGAGAGATGGAATTTAAAGCTGTTTGTCTTCAAATTCGGTCTCACACAAAGTTTCAGGACATGGGCATAATGCTGATAAGTTCTTGGCCAAAGTGTAACACATATGGCCTCTACTCCATTTCCCTATGGAGTCTTTGTTGTGCTCTAAAATCTCCTGAGCACAATATTATCTGCCTTTCTAGCCACATTCTGGTCCTTTCAATTTCCAGTTCCAAAGAGTCACAATCCACATGGTCAGACTTAGATTTAGTAGTAATCTAACTTTCCTGGTACCATTTTCTATTTCCATCATCATTCTTATAGCCATAATCTAAAGGCCTGACCAAAGCCGGGCATGGTGGTGCATGCTTGTAATCCCAGTACTTGGGAGGCTAAGATAGGAGGATCTGGATTCCCAGTCAGCCTCAGCTACTTAGTGAGGCTCTCTGCAACTTAGTGAGACCCTGTTTCAAAACAAAACAAAACAAAAATACAAATAGGACTGGGGGTGTAGCTTGGAGGTAGAATGCCCCTGGGTTCAATCCCCCAGTACTGCAAAAATAAATAAATAAATAAATAAATAAATAAATAAATAAATAAATAAATAAATAAAATAAAGATCTGACCATGAAATTTATTTATTCATTTTTCTTTTTGTGGTACTGCGAATGGAACCCAGGAGCATTCTATCTCCATGCTACACTCCCAGCCTTATTTTATTTTTTGTTTGAAACAAGGTCTCACTAAATTGCAGATAACCCAACTAAGTTGCTGAGGCTGACCGTGAACCTATGCTCCTCCTGTCTCAGCTGACCATGTAATTTAGAGGAAAGAAGACTGATTTTCTTACAGGTTCAGGCTCAGTCCATCTGAGGCTGGGGACCACGAATCTCAGGACACGGAGGTGGGAAAGAGAGAGAGGGGACACAGGGGCTATGCTCCTCACATCACAGAGGCCAGAAGCAAAGGAAAGAAAGCAGGGAAAAGAGGAGCTAAACATAATCCCTAAGGCTGCAATCCCAGAGATTCACCTCTAGTCACACCCCACCAGCCTACCAGGTATCACTCAGGTTCATTACAATGAATCTACCCACTGCTAGTACTATAACCCTCAAGACTCAATTATATCAATTACAATTTATGAGTTCTTCAAGGGGCCATTCTATATCCAACCATACAAATAATGGAGTTATCCATCCCATTCTAACTGAAATTCCACATCCATTCAGTTCCTCTAGCTCTGAAAATCCTCTTCAATTTCGTTCTATTTAATAACTTTCTCTAGTCCCATGAGAGTGCTGCTTTCTTACGAAGTTTTTTTTTTTTTTTTACTTTTTAAAACTTCTAGTTTTGATATCCTTATTGGTTGCCAGCAAATGAGTTACATTATTAATTCAAAACAGTGAAAATTAATTAAATGGGAAAGTATATCAGTGCTCTTCCTTTAAAGTGTTCATTTAGGTCCATAAATTTATTCTGTTTTGCTTTTATATTTTTTAATGGACTGCTTTTCAGATAGTGGCCAGGTCTTAGCTTTTATATTCTGATTCCACTCTCAGATTCAACAAGAGTCATATGCCTCTCTCATTAGTTTCCAAAGCACCTATTTTCTCTTATTTTAATGTACCTATTGACTTATTGTAATTGCATATTTCTGAACTCTACATTTTACCAAGCAGAACCTAGGATACATAGGTACATATATATATTTGTATCCTCACTTACATATATATGTATATACATATGCATATATGTATGCATATGTGAATGTAAATATATATATATTTCCTTGAAGACATTTCAGTAAAACATGTACAGTTAATTCTAGGTATAAATTGTATAAATTAATTATGTCCACTTGTTAGTAAACTTGTTAACCAAAAGAGCATCTGAGTATTCTTAGTTTTTGTAGTACAGATTTAGATTCACAGAAAAAAATGAGAAAATAGTAGAGTTCACATATACAAATACTTAATTTACCTTGTCATTAATATTTTCTATAAACATGCTATATGCATTAGAATTTATGAACCATTATCAGTATAGTATAATTAACTAAAGGTAATAGATTATAGATTATTTGTGTTCTCTTAGTTTTTACTTAATGCCATTTGTTTGTTTATTTTAGAATCCCACTTCAGATACCACATTGTGTTCACATTGCATTGAGTTTAGTCATGTCTCCTAGGCTCCTTTGAGCTGGAATACTTTCTCAAACTTCCCTTGTTTTTATGTCCTTAGTGATTCAGAGAAGGAAAATTGGAATTTGTCTGATGTTCTTCTCATGATAAGAGTAAGTTTGTGGATTATTTATTGGAAAGAAGAGAGCAGAGGTAAAGTGTCATTTCCTCACAGGATATTAAAGGTAAATAATATCAAAATGGTTTGTGACTGCTCTTGTCAACCATGATCACCTGGCTGAGGTAGTATTCGTCAAGTTTCTTCACTGTAAAGTTGTTCCCCTGCCCCCTTTTCTGTTGCTTCTTGAAATAATTTATGCATCATCCCACATTATGTTATTATCCTTTCTTGAAGGACAAGTGTCTATATCAAGTATTGAGAATTTTTTCTTTGTAGAAAATTTATTTTTCCTCCCACTTCATAGTTTATCTAACCACTTATTATGCCACTATAGACTTACAGATATTTATGTATCCTATAGGTTATAATGAATAACCATTTTATTTGTTGCTCAAATGGTTTCATTTTTGGTTCTTGGCAGTATATTAAATATAATAAATAGTATTGTGTCTAATAGGTTTATAGTAACTATCATACTTAATACACTTAGTCCTCAAAAACAAATTGAGATTCAGTTTACTAGTTCCTATTGCATGGAAAACCATTAACAGAACATCTAAGTCTACCAATATTTTAAATAGATGTTTTGCATATTTTACCTACAAACTACCTGGTACATTTTGTAATTATAGCATAGGGCAGCCATATTAAAAGAAATATTTTTCTTACTATGGAATATTATTTTGGATAAATCTCCATCACATATCTTATCTATAAATATTAAACTGGATTTGATTAATAGTTTCCTTAATCCTTCTTATTGAGAATAAAGACAGAGAACTAAAATCTTTTGTGATAGATTCCCTTTTAGGTACATGAAAAACTATTTCAATGTTAGAAACAGAATCATCCTTTACTCTTTGTGAGAGCAGCAGAACAACAAATGCTTGCATTGTGACAGTATCTTGTAGTTGTTTGTTTAAAAACAATTTGGAAGAAGTATCTCATTCTTTCCTTGCCACAGCCGCTCTATATAGTAGGTCCTTGCAGTGCTTTATGAAGCTGATTAAGGATTCTCACTAGAAGAATATTATGGTCAACTAATGCTTCCTTCTGACCAGTAATTGATCAAATGATCCATCCAAATAGCATACCAACAAGGCATTATAGTATGGCAAATGCAATTTACAGAGCTTATCATAGTTTAAAGTTATGCTCCTTTGCTTCAAAGTTTGGCCTGATCCACTTCAGAGTCTTAGAAAAAAAGAGTGATATTATCAAAATGACACTTTCAGAAGATGGTTCTTGGTGCTGCTGGGTGTAATAGATTAGAGCAGCAGAAGCTGGTGCTGAAGAGATTAGAAAGGAAACACTTCACAGACATATAGATTCAGGCTGAGTTTGGCTGGACAAGAGCTTTGGTTTATGGCTAAAGCAATGCAGAACAATGACAGTTCTGTGAAAAATTAAGGAGAAAGTTTTAGCAAGACTCATAGACACTGTAAATCAAAGAAAAGAGAATAATATTTACTTGCTTTCTTTATGAGTAGAAATATCATTATGAATTTGGGAAAAGTTTTTGGAGATAACTGACTAAGACATTATCTGTCTGAATTAAAGAATGACAATATTTAAAAAAATAATGACACTTTGAGGGATGGGGATATAGTGTATGTATAGCATTGATTGTGCATTTCAGTGGAATGTGTGTGTGTTGTCCACTAATTATAATTAAAGTCCAACACTGAAAACAAATGCCCTGAAGGAGCCTCTTTCCAAAGAAGCTATGAGCACTTAGAGTCGACCACTCTCTAACATGGTTTATTGAAAGCTAACTGAAATAATTCTACTATTGACTGGATATATAAGCAACTTAACAAGAAAAGAGGAGTAAAAGGAAAAAAGTTATTGACTGAGGGAGATTATTGATATCAAATAATGTATATTATTTCCTTGTCTCGTGGATTTTTCTACTCAAAGTCAAGTGAAAGGGAAACCAAGAATACCATTTACAGAAATTAGAAAGGCTTAGATAAATGATGAAAATAAGATTGTAAAATAACATGCAGAAAGTCTAGTTAAAAGTAAATTTAAAAAATACTAAGTTGTGTATTAAGAAAAATGTCCTGTGAAATACTGGTACATACTTGTAATATGATATAGTTCTTCCTTTAAAATTCAATTCTAAATGGATACCCCGCATTTTTATTGGCTAAATAGGACAATCTGGGTGATGAAATCTTTTTTGCAGGCTGGATAGTTGCTGAATGACAGCATGTCCAATTTCAATATGATATGCCCTTCTGAATCAAGCACAATGAGGAAGTTTTTAAAAATGCATCCTGGGAGGGTAAGAGTGCATGTATTAAATTATCTCTACAAATCAGTTTCACGCTGATGATATTTTTGCTATAAGTTGGATGGTCTTGCCATGAGAATCTGGATGCTAATCAGGAGATTCCCAAAAGTAGCAATAAATCTGATCAGGACTCCTCAAACAAAAGGTTGTGCCTAAATAATAACCTATAGATCTTGATAAAAAGCAGAATTTAATTTATGAGATCTCGTTAGGTCTTAAAGTCTACACTTGTAATAAGCTTAATGCTAAAGCCCTCAACTATCAAATTTTAAGAAACAGTGCAGTTGTGTATCATCCAAGCTGATTCAGTCCACATCCTGACAAATAAAACCTTAGGTACATGTAGCTGGTCTAGTGATCTCAGCTATTTTGGTAATCTAAAAGTACAAACCTGGATATAAGCAAGACACAAAATTGATGTATGAATCAGAATGCTATTTTCTCAATACTAAATTAAAACATAATTTACTCCTCTACTTAATGCACCAAATCCTGTCCTTTCCTATGTACCTTCTATTCATCATAGAGTGCAAGCCAACATCCTCTTCATGGCATATGAGGCTCTGCATCACCTGCCTTTCTTTTCCCATCTTGACCTTATCTGCTCTGACTCTGCCCACCCTCCTTCATTCACTTTTCTCCTACTGTGTATTTCCTGTTATTCATAGAACACGTCTGGTACTTTCTTGATTCCCAACCCTCTGACATCCACACAATCTCCTAACCTCCTTCTTTAAGACTTCACATAAAGTGGATTTTGTTTATGAGAGTTTCCTATCCAACAGTTTTAAATTGCAACTGTCAACTGTACCCTACACTCTAGACATTTCCTTACTCTACTTGAATTATTCTGTTAATACTTATTTCCTAACAAAACATATACCTCACTAATTTTTTTATTTATTATTTATTGCCTGTGTTCTCATGCTATAATGAAGGTGAATTTGTCTCACTATTCCTTTGAACAGAGCCTGCCTCATAGTGAGCTCTTACCACATGCTTTTTTGTGTTCAATTAATTTCTGTGAGAATAAGAATTACTGAATGAAAAGTTACCTTGAAATAATTGAATAAGGGAGAAGGGACATGGAAATTCATAAAACATATTGAATTCATGAGGCAGTAAAGTCTAATAAAGCATCCCTGGACCTTATTATGTGTCTAGAAACCTAATTGTTCATTCTACTGTTGTCAATGTACTTTTGTATTAATGAGTGCTTGAAACAGCTTTTCAAATATTTGTTTTCTCTTTTATTCTTCTTTCTCCTTAATGATGATTTCTATTTTGTTGAATCAATATTTTTAAAGTTGGCACCAATGATTTAGCTATGCTTTGGAAGAATTCCATGTTTTCCAGATGGCTTAGCAATTATTTGATGTGATCTAGTACATGCTGATGTTATGATCCAAATTCTCAGAGATGTGGTGACTAGAAGACCTCAAATAAAATCTTCTGAAAACATTATATGTTTAAAGAACAAAAGTAAAAATATAGAATTGTCATTTGTGTTAATACTAGCTATGATAAAAAAAGGAAAAAAATAGGAGAGTTGATGTTACCCTGGGAAATTCCAAATAGCAAATATGTCATACTATCTCAGTTATCCCATATGTAGTATTATATTAGCTTATTAATTCTATTTTTTAAATGTCTTATGTTTGAAACACAAGAAGTAGAGTTAGTTGAGAGTAAAAATAGTTAAGGAAATAGAGGTGAGATACACATTTTCATAAGAGAAAATGATTAGATAAAATCTAACTGACTGGACAAAAATTTAAATATAGCAAGAATATACTATGTATCAAATATATGCACTGGGTGTATTAACATGCTTAGTAACATAAAAATTTGAAAGTTATAGCAAATATATAAAATACCACAATGTGATGGAGGAAAAACCTCTATATGCCTAAATGTTATGGCAAATAAATTAAGAGATATTTTACCTTTTATTTTCCCAAATGATTTTATGCATTTTAATTAAATTTCCTTTATAGTATCTTTTTCTGAATTTTCATCAATCTACTCTTCATTAAACTTTTTGTCAATTTTTATTATATGACCAAAGCATTAATTAAATTATTATTGGAGAAAACATTTAGCAATAGCATTAACTGAAATGATTAAAATAATTCTTTTTATACTTTTAAAATACCAATATGTATTTTACATTAATTAAAAGTAAAACCGTTGTAATGGTTTGGATCTTAGAATTGTACATAAGAAATTCTTTTATCTATCAAATTTTAAAAGCAATAGTTATTATCAGTTTAGAAAATTAAATTCAATCATTCTAAAATGAATTAATATCTGTGTAGATCATTCTAAATCTATTGATAAGAACTCTGAGGCTCCATATATAATGTTCCAGATAACTGATTATTATGCTTTATATTACACAATAGTCTTCCCTTTGTTCACTGTGGATATATTCTAAGACTCCCAGTGGATCCTAGAATCTGTGAATAGTACCAAACTCTAGGCATACTATGTTTTTCTCTATATATATTCATATCTATAATAACATTTAGTTAGTAAATTGGTCATAGAAAGATATTAATAACATATAATAATAAGATAGAATAATTAAAATATACTATGGTAATATTTATGTAAATGTGATCTTTTTCTTTCTTGTAAGAGGAGTCAGGACAAATAGCAATATTTTTGGTTGTCTAAACTTCTCTTTACACTTCAAGTGACAAAGAAGTATCCCACAATGAACTAGAAGAGAAAACTTGAATTATAATCTAGATACTTCTTTGTCACTTGAAGTGTAAAGAGAAGTTTAGACATTCAAAGTATTTACTTCAGGAATTTAAATTAAAAATCTAATAATTTTTTAGTTGGAATTAAGAGAAGAAAATCAAGTATATGAATATATGATTAGGTATACAATCCTGTGTCATGTATAAGACAAATTAATGCTATAGCAAGAGCCTATGACCAAGCAGGGTCTGTGCTAAGTCATTTTATATTGCAATAAGTGAAGCACACATATAAATTGTCAGTAGAATAAGACTATTAGTATAGGCCTAGTGCAAACATAGGTAAACTTCTCTACTTAGAGTTACTTGAGCTACAGTGAATCTAGCACCTCCCTTTTGCCCCACACTCTCTTTGGTCTTTCCTATTCTATGTCCTGCTTTTATAAATTTCCATTAAAGTGCTCTTATAGATTTACATGTGATTATAATAATATCTTCCTACCAGATTTCGCCTGTGCCTTTGCTCTTTGCAAACAAAACCATTTAATTTAAACAATGTATCTTTAAATGATGTGGTCGGTTGAATGTCTCCCCCCCCAAAAAAAAAGACATATCTAGAGAACCTGTGACTTTTTCTGGAAGCATGGTCTTCAAAGGTGTAATTATGGTAAAGATATTGAGACAAGACCATTACGCATTATCCTGATTGTTCTCAAATCCATTGACAAATATGTATTAATTAATTAATTTGTATATGGTTCTCAGGATTGAAACCAGGGGCTTTCTACCTCTGAGATACACCTCCACACCTCTAGCCCCCTTTTTTTTTTCTTTTTGCTGTACTGGGGATTGAACTCAGGGGCATTCTACCTCTGAGCTCTACCCCTATCCCTATTTTTTATTCATTATTTCAAAACAGGGTCTCACTAAGTTGGGGAGTGTCTCACTAAGTAGCTGAGGCTGGCAGCGAACCTGGATCCTCAGGTCTCAGCCTCTCAAATGCTGGTATTACAAGTGTGCACCACCACATCCAGCTATTTTTTTCATTTTTTAAATTTTGAAATGGTCTCACTAAGTTGCTCAGGTTGGCCTCCTACCTACAATCTTCCTGTATCAGCCTTCGATACACTGTGATTACAGGCATATGCCATGACACCTGGTGATAAATATTGTTTAGAGACAGAAAAAAAAAGACACAGAGGAAAGGCAAGGAGTAGACAGAGGCAGAAATTAGAGTGATGTAGCTACAAGGAACATTTTTAAACCATCAGGTGAAAGAAAGGATTTGAAGCATCTTTGGAGGTAGTACAAGCCTGCATTGGAT
This sequence comes from Graphiurus murinus, assembly GCA_004027655.1. Taxonomy (NCBI): domain Eukaryota; kingdom Metazoa; phylum Chordata; class Mammalia; order Rodentia; family Gliridae; genus Graphiurus; species Graphiurus murinus. Next base: position 102,453 of record PVLC010000477.1, read on the forward strand.
TTCTAGACTTCTAGGCTCCAGATATATGAGAGGAGAAACTTCTGTTATTGTACAGCACCAAAATTGTGGCAATTTGTTAGAAAGTATCTAGGAGTGTGATACAAATACTAAAAATTCCCTTCTCCAGCCCCAACAGGAAGTGGGGATAACAATTTCCATTAAATATGTTTTGAATATATAAACTTTCTCTTTTTTTCATAAATCAAATACTGTAAATATAATTTAGACTATTTTTAACTCTAGATACCTTTTATGAACTTTAGTTTTACATTTTTCAATGACAGTGGTTTTGCAGGGATTATAAATGTACATAGATCCATTTATTTATCCAATCTTTCCATTTGGGCCCAGGTTGCCAAGTCTTTTTGAATTATTATTTAACCTTTGTAGCAATTTTTAGTTTATTTGTACATTCTCTGTAAATGTTTTTTTCAATTGTTAAACAATATTCTGACATAATCTTAATGCTGGAATTCAATTTACTTATTAAAATATTAATGGCTATATTTCTTGCAATTTTTTTAACACTTTTATTGGTGCATTAGAGATTTACATCATAATGTAGTTCATGCTTATGGTGACATACATGCACACAGCACTTGATAGGCTTTCCCCTGGCCCACTCCTCATTCCTCCTTTCTCCATACAAAATTCTGAGATTGGCATTGGCATTCTCACATGTATACTTAATGTCAATGAAAGTGATTCCTTCATTAATTCTCCCTCTCCTCCTCCCCCACCCTTCCCTAGACCACGTCCCTGGCTCCATTGGAGTTTCTTTTCAATTATCTAAAATCCCTCTTGTATCCAGATCACTACCTCACATTTACATGTGAGAGAAAACATATGACCCTTTGCTTTCTGTGACTGGCTAATCTAATAGCATAATGTTCTCCAGGTCCATCCATTTTCCTGCAAATGATATAATTTTGTTCTTTAATGTTGAATAGAATTTCATTGTGTGTTTATCCTATAATTTTGTAATTGATTCATCTGTGTATGGACAACTAAGTTGGTTTTATAATTTGGCTTTGGTGTATTGTGCTGCATGGATATGCATTTATAATTATAATATTCTGATTTCAGTACCATTAGAAAGATACCTAGGAGTGGTGTAGCTGGATCATTCCTATTTCTACTCCCAGAATTTAGGCCTTTTTTTTTTAGCTTGTCATATAAAGCTAACCATTTAATTTATTACTTGTTTGCTTTCTTCAAAAAGGTTGCGCATGTGTGTGTGTGTGTGTGTGTGTATGCATATGTATGTGTTTCCACATTTGTGTGTGTATATGACAGAGGGAGAGAGAGAGATATATTGAAACAATCAGCCAGGTATGGTGGCACATGCCCATAATCCGAGTAGTTGGGAGGCTGAGACAGAATGTAGGTGCTCAGCAATTTAGCAATACTCTCAGCAATTTAATGAGACCTTGTTTAAAAATAGAAAACAAAACATGACTAGGGGTATAGTTCATAGTTAGAATGCTCCTGTAGCACAAAAATAAAAAAAAAAAAACATGGTAGATATATTATCTATCCTCATGCATGATACATTGAAAAAGATGGCAGATCTTGCTGACTCTTACCTTTAATATTGTTCAAGGTCTGCCATTCCTGGATTCTTAAAAACTGATGAGTGAATAACTGTGAAGACACAAGAAAGGGTACAAAAATCATCCCTCTCTCTTTTAAACTTTTATTCAAGTAATACTCTAGCAATTAGCATCAGTAAGGTACCAGCTACACTCAGGGGTAAATGTCAAGAGAGATTCATATTTTTTAAATGTTATGTCCCTGTAACATTTCTCACATTAAAATTATATCAAATATTATAAAGGTCTATAATTTCTGTAATTCGGCAACAATTTGAATAAAGTTGGATTTCATTTCAATATACATATTTGAAAATATTTTTAGTATTACTTTTGAGCTGAAAGCAAATGATACAGTGATGGTGGATCCCAAGTGATAAAGGGAATATTTTGCAAAAAACTGTCTTGATAGCATTTATACATCCATTAACTCAGTATGATTATGTATCATTAACATATGTATACATAAATGTTCATATACACACATATACACACATACTCACTTGTATCTAGTTGTATGGAATACTTGCCACTATCAAAGAGTTTGTTACTTACCAACCTCCTCTGGTAGAGGTGGATTTTAGTAAGATAGTCAATAACTGCTGGCAAGAATGTAGAGAAGTGGGAACTCTAATGCACTGTTAGTGGGATTGCAAACTAATGCAACCACTTTGGAAAACAGTATGGAGGATCCTCAGATGTATGGGAATGAACCTACCATATGATCCAGCAATACCACTTCTGGGTATCTACCCAAAAGAATGGAAACCAAACTATCAGACCGACATATGTGTATCTATGCTTATAGCTGCACAATTCACAATTGCCAAACTATGGAATCAGCCAAGATATCCATTGACAGATGAATGGATTACAAAACTATGGGATATGTACACAATGGAATTTTACTCAGCTATAAAGAAGAACAAAATCATGTCATTTGCAGGGAAATGGATGCAACTGGAAAACATTATGTTGTGAGACTAGTCAGTCACAAAGAGTAAAGAAGCATATGTTCTCCCTAATATGCAGATGCTAGGGAGATGATGGGGCATAAGAGGGTCTCCAGATGAAAAAGGAGAGACTCTCGAAAGCAAAGAAGGTGATTTAACTGAAGGGGTTGGACGGGGGGGGGCACACTAATATATACCAAGGTTACTCACTAAACTGAACTTGAGAGGGAGGGAGGACGAGGGAGAGGGATGGGAATTTGGGGAAGGGGTCAAATGAGAATTGTGAGCACATATATCGTTATCAATTTGTACCTAACAAAGATGTATGCTTACAATATATGAATTAAAAAAAAAGATAGTCATTGTATTTATGTCAGGAAAGGCTACTAGAGTCTTTGAGTAGTCACTGTAAAATGTAATGATCTGACTACATCAGAATGGATGATTCTGTAACCAGTAGATGGTTGCAAGATGAGGCAGAAAAGGAGGCCAGGGGAAAAAGAATTTCAGGGGCCCCATATAAAGCTCTCTCTATGCAGAACAGAAGAAACATTTCATTCTTTTCTGAGCTTCCTCACAGCTAGGCACTTTTTTTTTTCTTGGTTATGATACTTTGGGATAGAGTTAATATTCTGGGAAATCACCACAAACATCTTTAAAAGCACATGACGGAAATACTAAGTTGTTAGGGACTCTGCTGGAGTGTTGGAGGACCGTCAGAGCTGCTAGGGCATGAGTGTGCTGAACCATCAAGGCAGGCAGGCCCAAACACAACAGCATGAACTTATATGTGTTCTCCAGAACTACTATGACAAAGTACCACCTGTGAACTCAAGGTGTTCCTAATGGAGCCCAAGATCAGCACAAAGACCAGCTGATAACAAAGACGAGTATTCTTGTTCATGTGACGACCAAGCTAAAACAGAAAGGCTGCTCTCCCACTGACCACCACACAGACTTACTAGAGGAAAAAATGCAACTACCAGGAAAACACTATACAAATATTTAACCAATCTCCATAGAAAGAATAAAATTCCAGTTCAAAGACAGACAGACAGACACACACACACACACACGCAAATAAACTCCAAATCATGATGGTGGGGGATGACTGAAGTCAAATGGCAAACAGAAAGTGCTATTCATCTACCTAGGCTCTCACTGTCTTCAGGTAAATGGAATTTAGAAGCAATACCATATGCTTAGGGAACTGGAAACTGCAATAGGTTGTGCATCTAAAACAACTCTGAGTCTGGGAATATATTACAGAAGTATGCCACCTAACTGATCCATGACAGGAGAAGCCTCTGGCTAGAAATCTGACCCATGATAACTATGCTGTATTTGATGATGGGTTTGAATTTTAAGTACTTGTGATTTGTAGAGGCCCCTGTCCAGGCCCATGTGCTGTTGGACTCCATTTTTACTAGCAATGCCATTGTGTTGGTTGTGTGCACGTGTAAGTTGGCTGCATCTAGTGTCAGTTACATTGTGTGACTTCTGCTTTCTACTCTGGAACTTGTCCATATAGGACACCTGTGAAAATCTACTGAAACACACTAACTCATTCATAAGCCTGAAAATTCAAGGGAACTGATACCATAAGGGGAAACTATAGGCCAAGTGAGAAGAAAGTTGGAAGATAAATACTTGTCTCCTGTGCTCCTTGCAAACAAAGTTGCCAGACTGAGCAATTAAAGATACTAGACACTCTGTTCAATTTGAATTTCAGATGAAAATGAAATTTTATTATAGGAATTTTCTATTCAGTCTTTGGAATATGGATTAAACTTTCTGTATATCTTAAAGTAAAATTTAAATGCGTGTTCTGTTTTAATGTGCCAACCCTTCTTGAGAAATCATCCTATGGCACATTCTGACACATGGTGTCCCCAATAAGGCTGAGTCCCAGTTGCCCATAGGAATGGATGATCAGCTTAGTAATAATTCTTGTAAGAGGATCTTTCTTGTTTCATGCTGGTCAGTTTCTTATTCCTGTTCCTAGGGATCAATTCTCAAAATAAATTCATAACACAGAGAACTTGTTTTCTTTAAGGGATATCATAAAAATTATCATAGAAAGACCACCCTCAAGATGAAATTCTGAAACAAGCTTACTCTTTGGAAAGCAGCAATTAATGTCCCCTTGATGACGGGAAGTGTATTGGTGATAATCTTTTGTAAGAAATAGTAGTGGAGCTAATAAAACTTTTGCATAGAATGAATTGGGATGAAATACTTGTGAAAAGTGAGGTATGCAGTATTTCTCCAAAGACTATGAGGGCAACTATATTTTGATAATGGAATTGTAATCCTTCAAATTAAAGCAAAAGAAAGAAAACAAAAAACATATATATCCATTTATGAATTCTATAACATTTTTTGTCTTTATAATTGTTTCATTCTAGATTTTTGTTATTTTAGGTGGTAGTCAAGTTTCATATTATTCTTTAAAGAGAACTATTAACTGGTAAGTTTGTCATTTCTTTACTTGCTTGTAGTGTCACCTCTGCCATTTATGGTGTTCATATATGTGTGGGTCTGCATCTTAGATTTTTGATGTTCTGTTCTGTTTGTTTTCCTCAGAACCAACATGATGCCATTTTAATTATTATAGCTTAGTAATAAATGTTTCATCTGGTAAAGAAAGTGAGTACTTCATGTTGTCCTTTAAGAGGCAATACTGAATATTGAAAAAAAAAAAAAAACAACTTTAAATTTGGGATAAAATGTCAATGCCTAATGACTCACAGCTCTAGGTAGCTTCAGGATGGGGCCTGATCACCAAAAAGACCAAAGCAGAATTAGTGTATTGGTACTTTCAGCTACACTCCCTAACTTCTGGAGTGGATAAGGTTTGGAAATTAAATTGAAACTGATAAGCCGGGCGTGGTGGCGCACACTTGTAATCCCAGCATTCGGGAGGCTGAAACCAGAGGATCCAGGTTCGCGGCCAGCCTCAGCTACCTAGTGAGGCACTCCGCAACTTAGTGAGACTCGGTTTCAAAATAAAGAATAAAAAATAGGGCTTGGGGGTATAGCTCAGAGGTAGAACACCCCTGAGTTCAATCTCCAGTACCGCAAAAAAAAAAAAAAAAAAAAATAACTGATAAGCATGCCTTTGTAATGAAGCTTCCATTAAAAAATATGTGTGTGTGTGTGTGTGAGTGTGTGTGTGTGTGTGTGTGTGTGTGTATTTGTGTATTAGGACTCAGAGAGTTTACAGATAGCAGAATTAGTGGAGCTTCCTGGCGAGTGGTAAGTTCAGAGAAGGCATGGAAGACCTGCACTCCTCCCTCATACTTCAACAATGCATTTCTTCTTCTGTATCATTTGTAATATCCTACAAGATAAACCCATGAAGTAACAAACAAAAACCAATTCTTTTGATATTATGTTCTAGTTATTCCTGACATGCTGTAATATATTTCATAGGCATAGTCAAATGTTTGATGATTATATAATTTTAGTAAGATAGGATATTGAATATATTTTAAAGAATACCTAAATATTATTCATTTGCTATAATTATATATATATCACAACATAAATTTTATATAATTTTCAAAGATGTAAATAAATTAGCTGGCAAATTTCATAGTGTTGACACAAAGAAAAGATTCAGAAAGTAGTTCATCAAACCTAAATTACCTCTAATCTTCTGACAAAATTAAGTAACTCATTTTGTCTTGTTTGTTATTCAATTATCCAATAGAAATAAAAAGTCACGGAGTAGTGCTGAATCAAAGCAAAGATTTAGGCTTTGTCTTATAGTGAGGCATACAGCTTACTTGTTAACCATAAAACCTTTTAAGCCATATGCTACTTGTGGTTTTCTTTTAAGCTAGAAATTAGAATGTGCTAATTAGAACGTGGGCTGCATGTGAAAATATACAGCTCTGTTGCAAATATGCCTAGATAAGGACCTATATTGAACTCAACTAGGAAAAAACTTTGCTATAATTATCACACCACTCTATTAATAATTCACTCAATATTTTTTTACTATAACAAGAATAATTCATTAAACAACCATATTATATATATACATATATATACTTTTGCATTAAAATTTATTGTATGTAACAAAAATGACTTGTATAGTGATAGTATTTAATTATTCCATGCTTATTAGTCCTTGAAGTCTTAGCAGAAATTTCTTTGGGGACTTTCATGTCTATTTTCATGTTGAACTGAAGATAATTACATGAAAATAAAGTACAAAAGACCAGTTCAGTTCTTGTATCATACTGTGATATTTTGGTTAACTTACTAACTACTTATTAACAAGCTTACCAATCACCTTTCCTTTTGCTAAAATTATATATTAACATAGATTTATATGAGAGAAAAACATTTTTGAGACTAGTATAGTACTAAAGTAAATGTAGCTCACATAGGTATTACTTAATAGTTATTCTCTTGCTTCTGTGAATTAATTTTAACACAAGTTTGAATGGTAGCAGAAAAGCACATTTTTTTCTTAATACATCAACTCAAATATTAAAGTCGCATAATGGTACCTTGAAATTGCCACTATTTTCAACAGTATTATAATTATCCCTAGATTGCTGAAAAATAATTCTGAATAAAAAGGTGAAATTAAACATGTATTGCACAATTAAAAAGAACAAATATGAGAGGAAAATTTAGAGCAAAATTCATATTTAATGAAAAATTTTAATGTTAAAGGAAAATATTTTAAATACACTATGAAAATTTCAGGCCTTCTAATAGGAAAGACAAAGTGCAGAAATAAGAGTATGAAGTAGCAATTTTACCAAATACAAAAAATGGCATATGCCTTAAATGATTAAATTCTTTTACCCTTTTATACTCCTCATTTCTCTATATTTTTCACAAATCTCATTTCTTCGTTATGAAATAAGGGGCTCCTAGTGAAACAGTGTTGATATGTCCTGTCTTATTTTCAAATATTGTTCTCCTTTTCCTCTCCTTCTCTTAACTATATTCAATCATTATTCCCTCATAAAATAACCATGTGTTCAGTGTTCAGTGACACTTTCATTGGTCTCAGTATATTTTATGTCATTGTTATTTTCCTAAAATTATGGATTATGGTCAAGGAGCTCAAAGCAATTTTAGCATTAAAAAATCTATTTCCTCATGAGCTCAAATTAATTTGGAATATGGAAATTCAGTTAGTTTGTCACTTAATTCAGGGAGTAACTCTTTATCTTTTTTGGCATTGGCTAGAAAATTAACTAACAATGGATCTAGACAATACATTATTCAATTTACACCCCAAACAGCTTGCAAAGAAATGTATGTCTTTCCAATGATAAATGGCAAGCACTACTCATTATTCTGCAGAGGATTTACCATCTCATTTGTTGGAAAGCTCTCTATTGACATTGATCTTAATTGGCCCTATCAAATGCCATAACTTCTTGACGTAAGATTGAGTTATGACCATCACCAGTCTTCAGTACTCTAAATATTGATGTAATATTGCTTCACATTGAACTTTAAAATTAAAGCAATGTGCAAGTTTGAAGTAGAAGTAGCATGAGCTGGATATAAGGTACTAAAGAATTCTGTGCCTGAGAACAAAATATGACATACAGAGTCGAGTGACATCTTTCTTTAAAATTCTAAGAATAGTTATTATATTTCCAAGGCTAAAAAGCTGTTTCCTATAGTTTCCAGCTAGTAAATTTCCATGGTGATCACTTAGGAATTATAGATGCAGATGCTATTAAGTTAATGATAATAAATATATTCTCAATTTAGCATTTATCTCAAAATAAGCCAATGATCCTATTGATTGTGTTTTATTATTCCCAATAGCATTTACTTCTGGGGAACAGGTAGAGTTTCTCCAAAACACCTTTATAGATGAGAGAGAGGGGAGGAGGGAGGGAGGGAGGGAAGAAGTGGGGGAGAGAAATAGAAAGAGAGAAGATATATGTAATATATGTCTCCAAAACAATAGGTGATTATATTCCAAGTTGTATATGCTCCCAAATAGTGAGCTGGGTAAGCTATACAAATACACTTTGAGATAACCACTTTTTGCCATACCAAAAAAAAAGGTCTTTTTCAAAAAATTTTAGGTGAGAAAAATGAAATAGAACTCTTGGAAAATTTAACCTTTCATTTTCCAATTTACTGTTCCTTGTAATCAAAACTAAAAGAAAAATCTTTATTATTTATAAAGTATTTTTATAGAGAACAAAATACACTGAGTACTCTGAGACCTATTGAGTTTTGACTGAGCTGAACTCTCATCATTAAACATATTTAATCTTGACGACAGCTGTTATAAAGTCCATATTCCACATAAAACATATTCCTCTGAGAGATTAACTTTTCCAAAAATCACAGTTAATAAACATTAAAGCTAAAATTCAAACCTAAGGCAAGTTAACATAAAACCTGTTCTCATTACCAAGCTGTCATGGTACCAAAGAGTGTATATAATGGTGAAAGTCTGTGGTTCCACAGAAATAAATAGTATTTAGACTTAGGCATCACATTGCACTCCATTTCCACCCTTTTTCCTCTCCCCAAAAGATAAAAGAAATAGGAATTTTTTTTCTTAAAGTAAACATGGGGTTTAGAATGGTTAACTAACTTGCCTAAGGTCACACAGCAAGTGGCTAGAAAAACTTAATGAAAATATAAAAGTAATTTAAATATATCTAACAGTGAACATTATAATTTATACTACACACAGTATTTGAATGTATCTTTCCTGCTGGGGGCATTTGATTAAAAAAAGACAAGGAGGAGTGTAATCAAATTATCTATTTAAACTGTCTTGCCCTAGAGAGTATATGGATTTAATAACCTAATAGTAGGTCCAGTGGAAAAAATATAATATATGATTTTTTATAATGGAGAATCATTGCTATTTTATTTTATGTTCCTTAGTGTAAACAGAGGAAGGAGGAGTACAAAATAAATAGTAACAATATACTTGTCTACTGATATTTCTGTAGAAATCATCTATTATTCTTTTTAAGAAACTGTCGGTGAATCTGTTATAGCAGAATTATGTTCTGATGTTTCTTTTCAGAGTCAAAGGTTAAATTTTCCCTTATAGGATTTTGCTACAGGGAAATAGCATCTTTATTTATATGGAACTCTAATGTCCTACTTTTTGTATTCTAAATTTGCTTCTCTACCTCTTGTAAAGTTATCTATTTCTTCTCATTCTTTGAACATTCTTGTCTTTGGGTATAGTCCTTAATGTTTTTAATAATCAAAATTGTTGTATATTCTCCTTTAAAACACATCTTTCATATTAAAAGGGGATATAACAACCCCTTAAATTCTAAATACTTAATACATGTTTCCTCTTGAGAAGTTTAAAACAAAACGTTACTTAATAATAAATCAAATTAAATGGTCCCTACCAGCATGGTAAATTTTAAAATTATTTGATCTGTACACTAATAATACTCTTCAAGTGAATCACGTAAATAGTGTAAATCAAAGATGCTACATCAATAAGTTTCTCATTTATATCCTTACCAAAGGCAATATTATAAATTAAGGATGTCACAGGATTGTTTCTTGTTATATCATCACTAAAGGCAATAGTGAAATCACACACCAATTGCTCCCAAGCAGTCAATCTTAGGGGAAAATGCATAGCAGTATAGAAGGAGTCCTCAGACAAAATATGTTCACAGCAGTCATTACTGGAGATCTGATATAAAGCTAATGAAGCTTAAGAGTGTGGTACTGTCAACTGTATGACCCATCTCTAAGGCTTTGGGAACAGATAGTTGTAAGTCTGCTCTCTAAGACTTTGTGTTTACCTAGTTCTGTATTAAAATATATAAAACAAAACAAAACAAACAAAAAGTATCAAAATATATTTGCATAGTTTTTTCTATCTGCATAGTTTTCATTACATGATATTTCTGGATTAGTTTTCTAAAGATGTATCCCAATATTCAAAATTTATCCCCATAAAGTCTAGATCCACAATTGACTCCTTGATATGTAATCTGGAATATGAAAATCACACGGTCCAGAAATACAGCAAGAATACCATATACTCTTGACAGTGCAAGAAGCATTAACACTCACTTATTCAATCTCACAACAAAATATGAACTATTAAATTATGTAGGATTTTTTGATATTTTTAAGTCACATCCTTTCCTTTTACTCTCAAATTGGCAATTAAAATATTAAAGAAACTTTATACTTAAAGTATGATAAATAAAATAAAACAATAAAATGCACCTATGTTTAGGATTACATTTTTATTATTTTTGACAAAAGTATACATATGTATCTAAAATTATATTAAAGAGATAGAGGAGAATCACGGAATGAGATAGGAACTTTGTAGACTTTTGATTACCAAAGAAACTAGTAAAAATTCTTTTAAAATAACATTTAGAGGTGATCTATTTGCTTAAATCAAGAAACATTCATTCAAGAAAACCTACTGGAGAATGTTGTATTAATTGAGAATAGCAAGTCACAGAAAGTGAAGGATTATGTTTTATCTTCTATATAGAAGCTAGGAAGAAATCAGGATATAAGAGGGACTTTAGATAATAGAGGAGGAGCCACAGGGGAGCCAGGGAGGTGGTCTAGGGGAGGCTGGGGAAGGGCAGGGAAGAAAGAACTCATGAAGGAATCACTTCCATTGCCATTATGTCCATATGTGAGAATACCAATGTCAATTTCAATACTCTGTATGGGGAAAGGGGTGTTAGTAGGTAGGGAGACAGGAAACTCACCAAGTGCTGTGTGCATGTATGTCACCATCACTATGAAATATATTATGATGTGAGGTTATAAACACCAATAAAAGTATGAAGAAAACTCAACAGTCTAAGGGTATAAAGTTTAATTATACAAAATGACTAAGTTCTGTATATCTATTATAGAACATGGAGCCTATAGTTAAAAGACTATATGAGACTCTTAAAATTTTGCTAAGATGGTAGAACTTAATGATGTATTCATATTATCATCCAAATAGTAATAATAAATGAAGAAGAAAAGGAAATTGTTGTAGGTGATGGTATAGTTTTAAGTGAGAACTTCATAGGTTCACAGTTATCTCCAAATGATCAAGTTGGCATGCATTAAGAATATGCAATTTTGGCCAGGCGTGGTGGCGCACGCTTGTAATCCCAGCATTTGGGAGGCTGAGATCGGAGGATCCGGGTTCGCGGCCAGCCTCAGCTACCTAGTGAGGCACTCCACAACTTAGTGAGACTCGGTTTCAAAATAAAGAATAAAAAATAGGGCTGGGGATATAGCTCGGAGGTAGAATGCCCCTGAGTTCAATCCCCAGTACCGCAAAAAAAAAAAAAAAAAAAAAAAAAAAAAAAAAAAAAAAAAAAAAAAAAAAAAAAAAAAAAAAAAAAAAAAAAAAAAAAAAAGAATATGCAATTTTGTATGTCACCCTTGCCTCAATAAAGTGGTTTAAAACAAAACAAAACAACAAAAAAGAAAATCTAATAAAGTTTAATAAGAACTGCAAGAGTTCTCATCTAAAGCAAAACTGAAGCCTTTACTTCTCCCAGCTCAGCTAGAAAGAAACTCCATTGTAGATGGATAGAGCAGAAACACAGGACTCCTTTTCTTATCCCTGCCAGAAGACTACTTTCCATCCTAGGAGGGACCAGATGTAGATCTTTCTTATCCTGCTAACATGAGAATACATTGTAAGTACAACTAGGAAATGGAAGCTCCCTTATTCCTCCCATCACCCAACTTGTGTGTGAAGATTTCCCTGGAGTGCAACAATACTAAAAATATTAGAGTCATGATCATCTATGTCCCAGCTCATGGAGTGGCTGCTCCACACCTCAAAAGTTAAGATAAAAAGACCAGGAGTGCTGGTCCCTTCATCTATCAGGCACTTAGGAATGAAAGTCAAAAGCATCATCCACTGAGAAGGACACCATTATTCCTGTTCTCACCAGGGACCTATGACTCTGGGATTGTGCCTGGGAAGAGAAGCAACCTTCAAAGTACATCTTCCCATCTTGCTTCCAAAAGGAACTGATTTCATTTGCAATAGAGAATGCAAAAGTTCAAGAGTAAGGGTACTTTCAAAAACAGACAAAGTTGGGATGATCAAGAGACATTGATACCTTCCTTGATGACAGAGTTTTAGCTATGGGCTGGTTAGGTTGCTGAAGAAAAACAGGGGAAAAGGCATAGAGGCTCTTCTAGGGTCATAAAAATCTCTAACATTAACATTATAAAGTATTCCTTTAAAAGAGCTTGAATTCAAGTGCATCAGTCTATGAAACAATTAATGCTCCAGGACATTATTGAAAACCATAGTGCAAACAGTGAGCAATTAGTGGAGCTTAACAGGTGAGTGTTGTTAGGGAAAGAGACAGGACATCCCCATGCTGTGCACCTTGAGAAGCACACTGCAGGGGAATATAAACCTCACTGAAATAACACAGCCAGTCACTAAACAAATGTGAGGATAACAATATAAGCTCCAGAGGAGTGGGGGAACAGTACAGTAGATTGCTACAAAAATACATTACCTAAAACACCAGTGTGCAATAAATACTCTCAGGCATGTAAAGAAAGAGGTAAGTCAGATCCATGGGCTAGAAGGAAAACAAGTGATGGACACTGCCTATGAGAGTAACCACATATTTAGTGTAACACGAAAAATCCTCAAAGTAGCCATTATAAATATGCTAAAACCATTCAGGAAAACCATGATTTAAAAGAGAAAGAATTGTAATACCACAAAATAGAGAATATCAATAAAGAGACAAATTACGAAAAAAAAAGAAAAGGAAATTGAAAAGTATAATTTCAATGAAAAATTTACCAAAGGGGCTCAATGACAGATTTGAAGTGGCAGAAAAGAGAATATATATATATATATATATATATATATATATGAAAGAGAATATATAAATATACATACATATGTGTATATATATATATGTGTGTGTGTGTGTGTGTGTGTGTGTGTGTATGTGTGTGTGTGTGTGTGTATAGTAGAATGATAGGTCATACGGTAGCCAAAGGGAAAATAAAACTAATAAAATTAAGACAAATCCAGGACATCACTAACACATCAAAATCATAGAGGATAGGAAAGAGAGAAAGGAGCAGAAAAAAAAATTGAAGAAATACTGGATAAAAACTCAAAAGTATATTGAAAGTCAAAATTTATGATGTGACTTTTACTGTTAATATGAAAATACTTTCCAAATTGAACTGTACGTTCAACACATTCCCTATCCAACTTGTCTTCTATGTAGAAGTTAATTCATATAGAAATGTAATCAACTTTTGACAAGGTGTCAATATCATTCAATAGCTAAAGAATAGTGTTTTCAACAAGTGGTGCTGGGAAAACTTGACACCCACATGCAGAAGAATGATGTCCAACATAAGCTTATTCTATGTGTAAAAATTACTCAGTGTGTGCCAGAAGGTACATGTAGGAGCAATAAGCATGAAATTTTTAGAGGAAAATAAACATAAACTTTCAAGATCCCACATTTCGCAAATAAGCCTTAAAATGTTACTAAAAGCGTAAGCATAAATAAAAAATAGAATTTCATGAAATGAAGATCTTTTATGCCTCAAAGGACATTATTAGGAATAAAAAAACAACCCAGATTAGGAAAAAAATAATTGCCAATTATATAGCTAATGAAAATTGTATTCAGTATGTATATAAATATATACAGATACATATATGTGTCCATATGTATATATATACATATGTAATATGTATATGTATGCATATATATGATGTGTGCATTTCTATATATACATACACATACACAAACATATGTATATACATATATACATATATATATATATATATTACCTTACAATTCAACAACAAAAAAGAAAGACAATTAAAAAATGGACAAAGAATATGAGTCGATTTTTATCCAAATAAGATATGTAAATAGTTTATAAGCATGAGAAGATGTTTATCATCATTAATCATCGGGAAAATGCAAATCAAAAAGTAAGATATCAACTCACACCCAGTAGCATGGTTGTAATTTAACAAGTCAGATAATAATAAGTATTGGTGGGGAGATGAAAAAGAAACCCTCCTACACTGCTGCTGGCAAGATAAAATGGTGTAAATAATCTGGAAAACAGTCAGCAGTTACTCAAACCTTCACAGAGTTATCATTTACACTAGCAATTTCACTCCTAGATCTATACTCAAGCAAAATTAGAACATATGCTATGCTAAACTTATACATGCTTATAGTGGCACTACATGTAATTTCCAAGTGTGGAAATAATGTACTATTTATTAAGATATGAATAAAGAAACAAAAGGTAGTTATTTTAACCTGATTGGCCTACTATAAAAGTACACTGGGTGGCTTAATAGAAATTTATTTTCCCATGGTTCTGTAGACTGGAAGCCTAAAACCAGGAGCTGGCATGGATGAGTTCTGCTGAAGGCTCTCTTCCTGGCCTGCTGAGTTTTGCCTTCTTGCTGTGTTATCACATGTTTTTTTTTTCTTTTTCTCTTCTTCTAAGGCTTTGGACTGAATCCCAATCTCACAGCCTCATTTAACTTTAATTATATCTTAAAAGCTGTATGTTTAAATATAATCACATTTGGGGTTAGGGTTTCAACTTACAAACTCAATGGGAACACAGATCTGTGCACAGCAGTTGTCTGTCCATATCATGGGATTTTCCATGGCCATGTACACAAACAAAGCACTGATATTATAACATTAACAGACCTAGAAAGCATTATGCTAAATGAAAGAAGTCAGGCAACAAAGACCACATATCATTTGATTCCATTTTTATTAAATGTCTATAATAGGCAAATCTATAAAGACAGAAAATAGATTGATAGTTTTTTTTTTAAGGCTGTTAGGGGATAATGAGGTATTGGGAAGGGGACAGTAGGGTAAGTATACATGGTTGCTTTTAAAATGAAAATGTTCTTTTTTTCCCCCACTACTGGGAATTGAACCCAGGGGGATTCTACCTCCAAGTTAAACCCCTACCCCTATTTTTCTTCTTTATTTTAAGATAGGATCTCACTAAGTTGCAGGGGGCCTCACTAAGTAGATGAGGCTGGCAGCAAACTGCTATGTACTGAGATTATTAGAAGGATGCACCACCAAGCCTGGCAAGATGAGAAAATGTTCTAAACATGAGTCTGGTAATGATTCATTGTATCCTGAAAATACTAAACACTATTAAGTTACACACTTTAAATGTATAAATTGTATGGTATATGAGTCATATCTCAATAATTCTGAAATTAAGATGATACAGAATATATGCCAAAATATTTCTGAGGCCACACCCCCTGCCCCAGGCAACAACATATGTTCTCTGTTGCATTGTACACTTGATTTATATTTCCTAGGATGTCATCTACATGAAATTATATTGGATGTAGGCTTTTGTTTCTGGCTGGCTAAGCATAATATATTTGAGGTTTATCTATATTTTCATCATTGATAGTTTCTTGTTTCCTGTAGCTGAGCAGTGAACTATATATTTTATCCATTCTCTTGTTGATAAACATTTGCATTGATTTTAGTTTGGGGACTTTATGAATAAATCTACCCTAAACATTTGTGTGGGACTTTATGTGAAATATACTTTTATTTGTATTAGTAAATACTTAGAAGGGCAATTGCTGAGTTCTATAAGAAGTATCCTGATCAGCATAACACAATTTATTTAAAAAGCTATTAAAATGTGCTATTTACTATGTGTCAGACATTGTTTTAATCTCTTTATATGTATGTATTTATATAATTCTCACAAGACACAATCATAGTGTCCTAAAAGCTTTGCACTATCAGACAAATGTTACTTATTATATTTCTATAATACATTGCAAGATATTTTAGTAATTTACATGTTGTTATATTCTCATCTTAATTTTGTAGCTGGAACATTTTCTTCACAACAATGGTGGGTAAAAAATACATAGGCTACTTCGGTATAAACAAATATGAAGTTTCAGTATGTTTTGACAACTAGAAACTAAATTTTAATCTTCTTAATGTTGTCTCTTGTGAAATGTAATTTATTTACCATCCTTCTCTTTTGTATCTGCAATCTGCTATTATTTCACCCCCCTTTGGTTTACTTACACATTCAATAAATATTCTTCCTCTACAAAAAATATTAATTATTGGTATTTATTATATTTATCTTTACCAAAGTATGCACAAAAAATCACTATTTAAATTTTAGTTGTTGTTGTTAAATTTATAACCAGATTATTGATTTTATTTCCTTCACTTTCAATTGTTGACACATAGTACCTACAACTGTTATTCAAGTGAAAGTTTTTGAAAAAGCATACCAATATTCTCCTTAATAATAACTTCCATCTTGCTTCACAGATACAGAAGACATTTTATTATTGTTGAGTAGTATTTCATGGTATAATGTTACAGTAATTCAAAATAAATCATATTTTGCAACATACCAAATGATATTTTGATATAGGTACACATTCTGGAACAACAAAGGAAACTTAATTAACACATTGACTTACTCAAATATTCACAAAATTTTTTGTACTGAGAATATTTAAATCTATGTTCTTAGCAATTTTCAAATATGGAATACATAGCTATTAACTATAGTTATTCTGTTGTGCAATGTATATCCTGAACTTATTCCTCCTATCCAACTAAAATTTTGTATCCTTTAATTAGCACATTCCCTTGTCCTCTCCAGTCCTTGGTAACCACATTGTACTCTTACTCTCTGCTCCTATTACTTTGATTTTTTTAAATCTGCATATATATGATAGTATGTGGTATTTGTCTTTCTGTTCCTGGATTATTGCTGTTAACATATTATCCTCTAGTTTCAAAGATTCTATCGCAAAAGGCAAGATTTTCTTATTTTAAGGCTGAATAGTATACTATTGTGTGTATATATTTTCTTTATCCACCCATCTATGGATGTACACATGAATTGATTCTATGTCTCAGCTTTTTTGAATAACACTGCAATAAATCTGGCAGTACAGGTATCTCTTCCACATACTTATTTCATATTGTTTGGACAACTACTCAGTATTGAGAATTATATGTCTTACAGTAGTTCTATTTTTAATTTTTTGAGGATCTTTCGTACTGTTTTCTATAATGGATATACTAATTCATGTTTTCAACATTTCAATAGTGTACATGGTTCCTTTTATCTCTTTGTCTGCTCCAACACCTGTTATCTCATCTTTTCATAATTACTATCCTAACAGTCCTAACAGGTGTGAGATGATATTGCACCATGATTTTTTTGGGAACTTCCCTGATGGTTAGTCATTTTGTCATTTTTTTAAATGGAACTGTTTGCAATTTATATTTTGTTTGCTTTGGAGGATTGCTTTCTTGTTTTGAGAAATTTTTTTTTCAGGTCCTTGGTCCATCAGAAGTAAGGATATTCTTTCTCCAATTAGTTTCCACCCAATAATTGAACACAATAGAAGTATTAGAGTTTGGCCATATTTTTTTCTTTTTCTTTGTTTTTTTTTTTTTTTCAATTTTAAAACAGGGTTTTTCTAAGTTGCTAAAGCTTTCACTCAATTGCTGACGCTGGTCTCAAACCTTCAATCCTCTGTCTCAGCCTCTCAAGTAATGGAATTACAGGTGTTCACAGCCATGCACAGCTGTGCTTGACCATTTCTAACCAACACAGGACAATACTTGCCCTGGAGATCACTGTTAGTATATATTCCAGTCAACATTCTTACAGCTATAATCTAAAAGAATGACCACATAACTGAGAGGAAAGAAGATTTACTTTCTTACAGTTTTCGATTCAGTCCATGTGAGGTTGGCGACCACTGATCTCAGGACATGGCAGCCAGAAGAGATTCACATTTGAAAGAAGATAGCTTTCATCTATGCAGATGGACATCATCTATCGACTGAGGGTCAGAATAGAACACACAAAAAAGGATGAATTCTTACTCTCTCTACTTGAACTGGTACCTTCATGAGGAACTCCTGTCCACCAATAACAGAGAATGATTTGTGGAATTTCAGTCTCCAGGACATCTGTCAGTACTGCCATACTCTGATATCTTCATTCTCAGGCCTTTGCACTCTCACTAGGAGTTATACCATGGGCTCCCCTGTTTCTCAGTCTTACACACTCAGATTGAATATGATCAACTTTATAGATGCTCTGGCTTACAGATGACAGATCAAAGGACTTCTTGGTCTTCATAATTGCATGTACCAATTCCTATAATCAATCTCTCTCTCTCTCTCTCTCTTTTCTTTCTTTCCTTCACATTACCTTAAAATATGTATGTAAAATATATTTAAGTTTATCCATATATGTTTATGTTAGTCAGTTTTTTGTTGTCATGATCAAACACCTGATGATAAAAACTTAGAGGAGGAATGACTTATTTAGACTGAGAATTTCAGTGGTTTCCATCCACAACTTCTGGGCTTCAAAGAACTATCATAGCATAGCACAGGAAAACTGCTAAGCTCATGGCAACTGGGAAGCAGAGGGAGAGAGAGAGAGAGAGAGAGAGAGAAAGAAAATGTGGATGTGGAGAATATAATTACCTCCAGGGCACATACACAGTGACCTACTTCCTCCAACTCATCCAACTCAGTCCTACTTCCTAGTAGTCTACCCAAATATTAAAATGATTACTCTGCTGATGAGGTCAGAGCCCTTCATGATACAATCATTGCCTAAAAGTCCCACCTGAATGTTGCTGCACTGGGGAACATGCTTTCAATACATGATCTTTTGGAGAACATTTCAGATCCAGACCATAATGTAGTTACATATAGGTAAACAATGCAATACGTGCACACCTACACACCTACACACACATACACATACATACACACACATACACACACATACACACACACATTATTGTATTAATTCTGTTTCCCTGAAATCCTAATACACAGGTATTAGCCTCAATAAATCTCTTGTAACTCAAAATCTATCATTGAATTTACTTCGCAGAGGTTCCAGACTGACATGAAAGCCATTCTCAACTTCCAAGCCTGATATTGTTCATCACACATAACTTTGAACATAACACTATCATTTTAAATATGTGTGTTGCTCTTTTCACTAGAATG
Source organism: Graphiurus murinus (assembly GCA_004027655.1). Lineage (NCBI taxonomy): Eukaryota > Metazoa > Chordata > Mammalia > Rodentia > Gliridae > Graphiurus > Graphiurus murinus. The sequence continues at coordinate 122,076 of PVLC010000477.1, forward strand.
TGAACTATGCCATTTTCAGAATGAATGTTTGTGAAATAATGAATGAATGAATTCATTTGCTCACTCATGATTTATGTTCAACATGGAAAAGCATATATTCATACATAGATTGAATGTGCAGACACACACACATGTACCACATAGAAACACATAAATACAGACACACACATACACATGCACTCATACCCCTGGCTCATTTAAATTTTCATTCATCAATATCTTCTGAAATATCAGATATTTTTCATATTTCAAAAATAACAAAATTGCATAGCTTATATTTGAGCATACCAAAGTGTTCTCTGAATTTTTATACTTTGGACTGAAAGTAACTTCTCCACCTCATAAAATCAGAAGATAGACATGAGTTGTCCTTTAAACCACACAGAGAATTAATACACTGAAAATGAAAAAAAAATTAAAATGAATTTAAGTAATGTTAAAAGGGATAGAATAATATAGTGTAGCTTTTTGCTATTAGCCATACTAATAGCTAACTAGCCATTGGGAGACCTTGAACAACTTAATCATTGGAACTTATGAATCTTCCTGTAAACAATTTAGAGGAACCTGGACTAAGAACACATAAGCTTGTAAAATGACATGACTGCAGTGAAGTTGTTAACATGACTGCTCTTCATACAAGAAGGCATTCTAAACTGAAAATGTATGTACATTAAATTAGCTTGCAAGTTTTCATAATTCTGAAAGTAGATTTTTATAGTTCTAAATTAATTCCAAATGAAAATAAATTAAGAATTAAAATATTCACTTCAAAATCCACCTTTTTTTTAGAAATGTATAATTCATTTGCCTTTCTACTTCTCAGCTTAAACCTTAAATAAATGTTATTTGAGTTTACTCTCACTGTGCTATATTTACATAATCACTACAGATGCAAAGATATCACATCACATTTTTCTGCATGATTTGATATTATTTCTGGTAGCTGCAGCTAAGAAGTGCTGCAAATCTGCTAATATTTTAAAGTTTGACAACACAATTTTTAAGTGGCCATTGTTTATTAAGAAGAAGAAAGAATAAAAACAAAATGCACATTACATATCCTCATCGAAGTTGGAAATAATTGAGAAAAGTATAGTGATATATGAAACAAAAAGATTATGATAAAAATCAAAGCAATATGATCTCAAAATGGATATGACCTACACAGTTGTAAATGCTTCATCCATTTGTTATATTACTTTTGGGAACAAATTATCTAAATATTTTTAGGAAAGGAATTAGGAAAAGTTAGAGGGAAACAATAGAAAACAAGATGAAATAAACCATTTTGTTGTTATGAGTCATAATAAAGGGAGAAGTAAAGATTTAGTAATCAAAATATAAATAAAAACACTAGAGTGTCAAGGTGAGAAATTATATTTATCAAAATAGAAATAGGACACATTAAAAGGGAAATGTAAACATTGGATAGAAATATGTATGTAAGAATATTACTATATATTATTTATTGTGAAAAATTAGAAATTAATAAAAATACAAACTAATAAAATAGCAAAATCAGTGATAATTCATCTACAGAATAAATGCAATTGGTAGCAAAGTATACTAAATGTTTAACTCTTAGTTTACAGAATAGTACAACCCTTCCCTCAAAGATATCTAGGTTCTGCCCTCTGGAACTTGTGAATGTTAAATTACATGGCGGGGGGAATTAAACCTGCTGGAAGAAATTAGGTATGCTACATAGCTGACCTTAAAATGAAGAGATATCCTGATCTGTGTTTGTCCAATGTAATCAAAATGGTCCTTAAAACACAGAAAGCAATCAGAATAATCAGAGAGCTGGGCTGTGAGAGAGAGTAGACAGGTCATTGCTGGAGATGGAAGTGCACAAGAAGACAGGAAGTTAGGCAACCTCTAGAAATTGAAAAATTAGAAGAAGTGGAAATTCTTCTAGCCAGGGCCTTCAGAAGGAAGGAATTACTACTTATACTTTACTGCAAGTCCATTGGCTTTGATTCTGAACTTCTTTCGTCTAAAATTATAAGATAATACATTTCATTGTTTTATACCACCAAGTTTGTGATAATTTATTATAGTAGCAATAGGATCAAATACACTTGTAAATCAAAACAAATTAAAACATTGACAGATAGTTTATTTTCTATAACTGGCCCAGATAAAATCAGTAACAGCTACCTGCACGGTGGTGCATACCTGTAGTCCCAGTACTTGTGAGGCTGAAACTGGAGGATCACAGGTTCAAGGTCAAAATGGGCAACTTAGTGAGACTTTGTCTCAAAATAAAAGTAAAAAGGGCTAGTGATGTAGATGAGAAGTAGAAGAACTCTGGGTTCAGTTCTTAGTACCTAAATAAATAAATAAAGTCTACTGTGTGTATTGACAAAGTATATGTTACAATTGGGTGTATGAAGACTGCTGGTTTAAATACTCTTTAATATAATATTGTGGTATATATCATAACATTTATTAATACGTGTTTCTTTTTTATTGCTTTATTAATACCAACATATTCTTTACTTTAAACAAAAATAGACCATGTCACTTTCATTAGTATTCTGAGTCTCCTAGATATAAAACAAAGTATTGGCTTAATAACTGAGAGAATAATTAAACAATGAAACACTATATATTTACTGAAACATCATGTATGCTTGAAGAATAGCTTGTAACATGGAATGACAGACCCCAGTGCTGCACCCACCCCCTCAGGCTTTACCACTTTTTCACCACCAGTGTGTGAAGGTGGGGAGGATCTCTGTCTGCTCAGGAGTCAAGTCAAACTAGAAGTGGCAAAAAATTAGCACCCTGTGGTAGCCACGCTTGATCCATTACTGACGATCTGAAATATAAATACCCCAGCTCTGATGGTCTGCGTGGTATGACAAAGAAGTGGGTTTTGTATTTTGTACAGCTTCTTAGTTTACTCAAGGTTTTAATCACACAGAATGGTATTTGGCTTTAGAATACATCCTTGTTTGTTGACTTTCTTTTCCTATCTCAATTTTCCATCCCCAACTGGTATGATTTTTTTCTCTCAAACAAACAATCAAAAATACTTTTTGTAGCATTCCACGCAACCGATGTTGAGTCCCACGCCACAGGGGGTAGGGCAAAGCGGGCCAGCTGCTTCGCCCGTCGGGGCGAGCAAGAGGGAGAGTGTCGTGGCCGGGCCCACCACCCTGGGGAGTCAGGGAAGCCCCCCAAAAACCAGCACCGGCTGGGAGTCCAGTCAGCGGTCAGGCAGCACCGCAGGAACTCAACTTTATTGGAACACACATTAGAATATATGGGCAGGTCAGGTGGGGAGGTGAAGCTGGGGAGGAGGAGCCAATGGGAGCAGATCTCCTCACCTATAGCTGCAGGGGAGGTAGGACTTTCCTTGACCCACCCACCGGCTTCCCTAGGTCTGAGGGGTCAGATTTTACCAAGAAAGATCAGAGCCTATAAGTGCCAAATGCCACATAACATGAGCAATACCTACACTTTTTAGTTTTGAATCCTTACAGAATACTACAGGAAAACTATTTTCATTTGAATTAAATATCTGAATTTATGACGAGGAAAACTACCTAAGTGTTGTAGAAGAAATAAAGATTCCCTTCTATCCTCCTAATTCTTTTGTAAGCTCTTTGGCTGAACCTAGGAACCCAATGAATATAAGAGCTAATTAACAAGGGAAAACCAGGAAAAAAAATAAACATACAAATATATGTGGATTTTCACTAGAGAGTGGAGTTTGAAGAGGTGACAAAAGCATTATGCTTATATCCTTTTTAGACAGAGAATGAAAAATTTGTGAAAGAATGTCAACACAAATGGACATCTGGGCATCTGGACTAGGGTAGTAAATTCTAAGGATGTATATATGAGGAAGGGGTGGAAGATATGGATTACTTCAGGGTTTGTTTATTCAAATTTTCAAATTGCAGCCTCTATTACTAGTCCCTAGTGATAACTATTTTCCAGTCTTGGTATGTTAAGGACATTCCTCCCACATAAATATTATGACTTTTTCATGTAGAAAAAGACAGGCCATATGTCCCTTTTATGAAGTTACAGTTTCTCAAGTGATTAGAGCATGAAATAATATTTTCAGATGTCACATCTTTAATTCCTTCAGTATATACCCAGGCTAGATATAATATGATTGGTGGGGTTAGCTTTTAACAAAGTGTCTGAAATAATTATTAACAGGATTCCCTGCTAAAGGAATATTTATCTGCATGTCTCATGGGTTCCAAATTTGGCCGATAATCAGAAGCTCATATGGCTGGCCACACTGGTTGGTCTTTTGTTGAACAATGGCATCTAGCGAAAATTCTCAGGGGCACCTGTTCTGATCCCTGAGTCTTAACTTAATCATCTCTCTGGGGGAACCCTTTCTTCTTTCTCATACTTTATAACATATTTTCTTTGTTCAAGTCAAACCTTAAAAATTCTATCCCATACCCACATTCTGTCAGCTAATGGATAGTGAATAGACTCATGCCAGCAGAATCTTTTCTTCTACTCGTTACAATTAGTGAGATAGGTGTCACAAAAACAAAATATTTATCTTTATCTTTTTTCCTGTTCAACAATTCATATGAGAACTTCATAGGAAGGCATAGTTTATTTATAGCACTTATGTGCATAGGAATTTAACATGGATTCCATTGTTTCGGGAATTCAGGGAAATATTTAAAATGTAGTGAGAATGTTAAAAACACCTCATTGTGCCCATTCCGTCTTGATCTAGATGAAAGTACCAAATCTCAGTGAAAAAGGAGGAGCTAAAACATTCACGCGGGTCATAATTTCCAGAAAAACTGACACTCTTAGCCTGCAGAACCTTTCATTCACATGATAGATGTCAGGCATCTTTAATATTGTAGAAACAAAGTAAGCCTATGTAAGTTTCATAGTCTTGTCAATCATGCTTGTAGTTTGTTTCATGGTTTCCTAAAATGGTAACTAGCTTGTGGAAGAAAAATGTTATGGAATAGAGTTATGAAAACAATAGTTTATTTGCTTATTTACTGACCTTTGTAAGTCTTCATTTTTCTTTGAACTAAAAAATTTCCTTCATATGAAACAGACAAAACATTAAAGTGACAAAGTTACCATAAATTAAATGGTTTAACACAAGTTTATTGAGAATCCACTATGTGCCAATTGCTGTTTCACACACTGTAGATGTAAGAAAGCATATAATAAATAAAAAATCATTGCTCTAGCATTGAGGCCCACCTGGAGTTTGCATTCTAACATAAAATAAATAAAGATGAATCATAAAATCTCATTATTTGTTATATGAAACACAACTAAGTCTATGATATGTTCTTTGGAATACATTTTATTCACCAGAAATAATTACTTTGCAAAGTTATAATTATTAAATGTACCTCGTCTATTTCTGTGGGTATAAGTTAGAGGAACATTTTGTTTCTTATATAATTATTTGCGTGATTGTATCTAAAGTAGGAGTTATACTGTAACACTAACTTTTTTCTCATCTTTATCATAAGTGATTGGCTAATCTGTACTGCATACATTTTATGGATATATAGAATGAACTATGTATAATCTATCTGTTTTTCTTTACTCTACCAGACTACTGTATTTTTTCCTTCATCAAGTCAATTGAAAAATGAATTCAGTTGTCCTACTTAGATGTGATTTCAGTTGCCTCAAAGAGAAAAGAGTGGAACTATATTTTATTCCATGCTTTATCTCTGTTGGAACAGATATATTTCAAATACCTTAGTACTAGATCACCTGACAAATATAGAAATTGAAACTAAATAGAGGCAGAGGTTTTCCAGTTGTTCACATGGGATCAGAGTGTCATGGCTTAGCAGAAGGTTATTCTCAAAAGAAAAAAAGAGACTTACTGGGGATTGAGAACACTTTCTAAAACATTAAGTATAAAGTAGTAAAACCACAAAATAGAGATTATAAACATAAAATATTCAACAATTATTTATGGACTGCCAGTCAGATGCCATACCTTGTTCTAGGTCTTGTGATAGAGTGGAGGATAAAGGAGACCAGGCTAGGTTTCCTTGTTGCTAAATTTACATTTTACAAGGGAATTTTGACATTAAGTAAAGAAAAACACACATTTAAATACTTTCACAAGTTACTTTAAGTGCTGTTCAGGAAAAAATAGGATGATATAAAATATTCAGCATAAAAATTTAATGTATTTGGGACAATAAAAAAAATACATGCTCCCATATTGACATTAAAGTTGAGATCTACAGGCCTGAGAATGAAAGCTCCAAGCAATGAGAAGAATTTAGCTCATTCCAGAAAATAATAGAAGGATAATGCACTTTTGCCATAGTGAACAAGGAAAGAGTGACACAGGAGGAGGCCAAGTATTTTTTCAGTCTTGTAGGCTGTAATGATTAGATATCAATTGTTCCCTGAAAATCTAATGTATTAATGATCAGATATGATATGATTAAATCATCAGGGCTGTAATCTCATCAGTGGGTAAATCCACTGTATTTACTGTATGGTTCCGGGCAGTTGAGGTGCGGCTGGAGGATGTGGGTCCTTGGGGACCTGGTTCCTCCTCTCCTTGTTCTCATGCTTGCTTCTGGCCTGTGTGATATGAGAGCATACCCTTTGCTTTTTCTCTCTCTCTGCTTCCTGTTGTCATGACCTGAGCTCCTAAGATCCATCCTAACACGGACCATACCTCCACAATCTCCAAAATTGTAAGCAAATTAAATCTTTCTTCCTCCAAGTTGTGTGGCCAAGATTTTTGGGTTACAACAGTGAGAATGTTGACTGAAATGCAGGCCAACCTCAGAGTTTTAAATTTTATCCTAAGAAAAATAAAAATCATGAAAAAGTTAAGGAAACATAAGAGAGAACAAGTCAAATTTTACAAAGTTCATATTGGCTTTTTGTGATAATAATCAGTGGTCGGGGGGGCAGGGTGGATGGGTAGGGTACATTTGAAAGATGATGCTGATGATTGGTATCAGTGGGAACAGAGACTGATGGAAGAAGTGTGTATCTCTATTTATATACAACCAAGATTGGATGAATCGACAAGGCTGGGTAATGTTGTGGAGGGTAAAAAAAAAAAAAGAGGTGACAAAGAATGATCTCAGTTGCCCAATTAAACCACAGAAAATCAGGGGAGGGCTGAAGAATTGAAATGACAATAGAAAACAATGGCACCCATAAAAATAGGTAAAACATTTCACCTGTTGATTGATAACTTGGATGAATGCATTAAACTATATTAGATTTTTTAATATTTGGGATCAAATGCATTTGCTAATCAATTATAAATTGGAATAAGATATACAACTATGTATGTATGTTACATGTACATGTATATGCATATATATATAACAAATATATTTTAGGTGTCTTAAAGAATATCACTACCTACTACCTGAGACATTAAAGATACTTAGTCCTTTCAAAACATGGTGAGAAAATTATTTGCAAAAGTAAAAATTGTAAGTATTTTTAGCTGTTTAGGTAGAAGGTCCCTGTTGCATGTATTTGACTCTTTCATTATAATGTAAAAGCACCACAGTTGATACTTAGGCAAATAGTCACAGACAGAATTGTCCTGATTGTCTTTCAAACCATGAATACTGTAAATAAATACAGGATGGACTGGAAGGAAGAAACATTAATATGGGGCTTTAAAGTGTTTCTCTTTATTAAAAACAGAAAAAGAAAGTTAGTATAATAACATAAGAAGATCTTACCAAATATATGGTTTTGAAATATTTGCACCTCACTGTCATTTAAAAGCAACTTTATTACATGAGATGTGACAATTGTGATACTGAAGTTTTTCATATTTTTTCCATGACATTACTTATTGGTATGTCTTGTAGTATGTGATTGTCAAAACAACAAACAGATGAAAAAGTGTGAAAAATTGAAATGACAAGATTGTGGAAGTAGCTTTAACATAGTGATGTGCTGAAACCCAGGGACTGAGATCCATTGTGAGTTTTGATATAGTGAAATTGAATCAATATCAGACAGTGACCAATGTGTCTGACTACCCAATGTGCCTAGCATGCAACACTAAATTTCTTCAGCACAAACAAGAAAAGTGTCACTGTGACTGTCAGAGGCACAAAGAGAAAAACAGAGCATCAGTTACAGACTAGCTGATTCCAAGAACAGTTGTTTCAGTCAGCATTCTCACTGCTGTGATAAAAAAAAAAAACACCTGACCACACACAGCTTAGAGGAAGGAGGATCTATTAGCTCACAGTTCTGGAAATTTCAGGGATTCAGTCCATGTTGGGAAGACTCCAACTATGGAGCTCAGGGCATGGAGATGGCAGGCCAAGAGAGGAAGAGAACAAGGGCCATGCTTTCACATCATGGAGGTTGGACGTGTGCACACAGTCAAGGGGGGGAGGGACACATGGAGAGACAGGAGGAACGAGAAGGGACCCCATATATAATTGCTAAGGCCATACTCTCAGGGACCCCTCTTTAGCAACAAAGCCCCACCTCAACATGCTGCCTTGTTTCTGTGAGGTCTAAGGGGACATTCTAAATCAAAACCACAATAATAATAATACAGAACATAAGCTTCCAAATAAAATGATTATCAGTGGCTGGCATTTTTATCAATTACAAAAACATAATACAAATGAATTATACGAAAACATTCTATGCTATATTGAATAACTTGATATATGCCTATGTGTGTGTATAGATGGATTTGACTTTTGTTCATACTTCCTATCTAGATGTCCTCATGCTACTCCCTACAACCTGGCAATAGGTTACCAAAGATGTAACACAGGACTTTGACGATGTGATTAAATTAAGGGTTTGACATTGATAGATTGAAAGATTATGGTATATTATTCAAGTGGGCCCAATATAATCACTAGAATCTTATTAATAGGAAGGGAGAAGAATTAGTCACAAGAAGGAAGTAAGACTCAAAAGATTGAAGCTATGTAAGGACAAGCTCATGAGCCAAGAAATAAAAGTGGTCTCTGAAAGCTGCCAAAGACCAGAAAATAAATCCTTCCCTTACATCTCCAGAAGAATGCACCCCAATCGTCACCTTTATTTTAGATCTTTGAAAGTGTAATAAAATTAATCTGTGTGGTCTAAGGTAAATTTGTGGTACTTTGCTATAGTAGTAGCAGGGAACTAATGCAATAACTAATGCAATAATAAAATCAAGCCATGTCCTGCATTTCCTTAGGAGTCATTTACTTAGGAAGAGTGTAAACTACTTGGATACTATTGCTTTCATGATTTTCTGGGTAGTTAACTACAGAATTCATTTGTCATTTAGTGTCTGCTATTGCTGAATTTTCCATTTGAATTAAGTACTCACTTTTGGTGAATAGTCTTATCATGCTATTTGTATCAACTATTTTCCTTTTTTCAATTCATTTCTAAAATTCAGTGATATAATGCAACTGCAATGATGTGACATTATTTGAAACAAATAAATTAGATAAAAATGACTCATATTTGTTATTGTGAAAGCATGAGATGATAATGTAGAAATACTAGCAAAAGAGTTGCTATTTTTGACAGGCTGGGAATTTAATTTTCAACAAAACTACATTCCCAAGATTCACTTTTGTTTTCTAATAAAGTCCTGATTTCAGGGGATATTGAAATGTAAACAGGAAATAGGTTTCAGTCTTAGGTCAGATCTACATGCACAGTATACTTATTTACACCGCAAATTTCACAAATGTTATCTTTAAACTAAATAATCATTTCCCTGATTTCTTCTGAGGAGTACTCACAGGTTTCCCATGTGCAACATTTTTATTTTTCCTTTGAGAGATACTAAATATGAGTGAGTAGACATGTGCAAAAAATGATGGACATTGGAAACAATCTTGGGCTAGGAAATAGCATGAGGAAATTGAAATGTTGGAAAACTAGTTTATATTGGATGAAGAGGAAAAAAGAAGATATATAGTATTTTAGTTAGCTATCTCCAGTTTTTGTACATTTTCTTTCCCATCAAATACTTTATTTACTTATTTTTTTTGGAGAAAACAAAACAAGTAAGCAACAATAGCAGCAACAACCAGGAAGTAAATAACAACAACAACAACAACAACAATATTTATGTACTGAAACTTTTCATAAGATAATTTCAGTTTGATTAAATTAATAGAAATTAAAATTATTTATTAAAATTACAAATAAATATAACAGGGGAGATACTCATGCCAAGAAAGGGTTGTGAGTAGGGAGAGAATCATAACAAGACTGAAGGCAAAATTATGAAACTCAACCCCAGAAAAATATACAAAATATAGTTCAGGAATAGGAGAAAAAGGTCCTATATAATTAGGTAGGCTGAATAAGTTGATAAAGAAGGTGATCTACATTGATAGCTAATCCTAAGAAATTGTTTTTGTTTGTTCACACATTTAAAATATATTTACTGAACATTAAATATGTGCAATAGACTATTTGAAGTGTTGTGAAAATAGCATTGAGCAAAATGAACATTACCATCCTCATGTGACTTGGTGTTTTAGTAGTAGAAAGAGTCCAGACACACGTAAACATGAAAATATGTGTTTTGAGGAAAGTGAGGCAGGAAAAAGGAATATAAAAATGAGTGGTTTCTAAAGGGAGTTGCTATTTTAGAAAGAGCTGTTAGAAAAGACTTTTCTAGTGAAGTTCTATTAAACAGAAATATGAGAGTTTAATGTACATGGCAAAGAAAACTGGGGAAAAATTAAAAGAAGATATAAATATATATGCAAAGACCCTGAAAGGAGGAATATGCTAGGTGGGTTAAAAGAACAGCTGGGAATTAAGGGTGGGAGAACCTCAGGTCAGAGGAGTAGCTTGGAGAAAGATGGTGGGGACCAACAGGAAACAGACTGCATGTGTCATTCTGAGACAGGGAATGATTGGCTTCCCTTGAGCACTGGAGTCCCATGAAACTTGTTGTAAAAGAATAACTCCAGATGTTGCCTGGGGAATAGATGGCAGAGGGTCAGAGTAGAAGCAGAAATATGAAACAGTATTGTAACAGTTTTGGTGAGACATGATGGTGTCGGCATTTGTTTTATAGTGTTGCTATAGTGAATACCACAGCCTGGATGTCATAAGCAAGAGGAATTTATTTTCTCCAGGTCTGAAGGGTAGAAGTCCAGTATCAAGGGTTCTGCTTGTTGGTTTCCTACTGTGGCCTTTCTCTTTAGCTTACAGATGTTCCCTTGTTGCTGTGTTTCCACCTGCTATTTCCTCTGTCCCTTGCTTCTGTTGGATTTCCTATTCTCTTTTTGCAAGAACAACATTCACTTTGGACTAGGGCCCACCCAAAAGACCTCATTTTAATTTAATCACTTATTTAAAGGCCCTGCCAGCAATAGATTCATATTTTGATGTAGAAGGGTTTAGGGCTTCAACATATAAGATCAGGGGAGATGTAGTCTGTCTCATAACAGTCATAGCTTCAGAAAGTTGTAGTAGAAATGAGGAGACATCAGATGCAGAATAAATGTAAAAGGAAAATACAGGATTTGCTGATGAATTAGATATTTGGTGTGAAAGATACATCAGCTGATATTTTCTCTAACCACTGGGAAAGTGAGTTGCTAGAAATTGGGATGTGGAAAAACAAGAAAAAGTTCAGTTTATGGTATAGACCAGATAGTGAAAATTTAATTATTAAGATATAAAATTTGAAATCTTAGATAACCAAATAAAGATGCTAAAGAGGCAACCAAATATCCAAGAAGCCTAGAGGGGCCCCTTCTAGGACTGTGCATGGTATGAGCTCAGCAAGATGGAAAAGCTGACCTGGAATGATGTTCAGCTGTAAGCAGAGGAGGAGATCAGTTCTGGAGCCTGGGCCAGAGAATTCACAGTGCATCTGGACCATCTATGTATTTATAGCTTTCTCTTCCTATTTTACTGAGATGATGCTAAATTGTCCAAATACATCTAGAAATAATTCAATAATTACATCAGTAAAATCTTATTTATGGTCTGCCAAATATTGCTTCCTTTCTGCACTGTTTATTCCTTACTTAAAATTTTAACTTTTCAGTATTCATTCATTTGATTTCCTCATCCCTGATATAAATAATGTATTAAGCACTTACAACATGACAGACACTCTTTTTACAAATCCTCCCAGGATTAATGGTGTATACCCCAACAAGAAAGATTATTTTTCTGAAAATGTGACAATGACTCTAATAGTATTCCAGGAAAGACAAAAATCCAGACAATATAAAGAACCTTGCTCTTTAGAAGGCCAAATAGAGCAAATACAAACACGTGTCTATTAAAAAGAGGAAAAGATGCTTGGAAATATAGGGCTCGGTGGGGATTAAGTTATTTAAGTGCAAATTTCAGGAAGGCTATAATTTAAATAGGTCTTTGAATAAAAAAATAAAGGAAAAAGATGACACATATTAGGGGTAAACAGAAAGTATAAGGTACTGGGTTAGGAAAATCCTTTTCATAAACATTTCCCTCCTGTGGTCAGCATCTGTCCAACCACAATATTTTTTTTAATTATAATTCCAATTAAATATGTTTTAGCCCAAAGCTTCAAGAAGCCATTTTTAAGTAACTTGAGAATATTTTTGGTGGGAAAGAAAATTTTTTCCTTTGAAAGTCTAATTGTTCACAAAGGTTCCTAAGCAATTAATCTTAGAATGCAAATTCTGTAAAATAAATTGAATGCTTTAAATTTTCCTTTAATTTACTCTATAATTTCAAATTTTATTGAGACAACTACACTAAATAAAGCATGCTAAAACTTTAAAGATCAGTCAACTAGCAAATTTAAATATTTTACTTTTGTTAATAGAATGAATATATTCTAAATCTATGTGTGTATATGTGTGTGTGGTGTAAGGTGTAAGTAAATGAGAAGTGTGTCAGACTTAACCTCAAGGAAATGTTATCCTTTAAAGATTAGGTGAGTTTCATGGTATTACAAATACCTGAGAATTCAAATGCAAATACCTTAGTATTTCAATACTAAGGTCTACTTCTTTTATAATAATATAGAAGTGATACAAAATATATTTTGAAAGGCAAATATTAAAGTGATTATTTTGGCATTTTCATAGGATATTTTCCAATAATATCAAGCATTAAAATGACATTTACTTCAGCAGTGATTTCTCTAGAGAAAAAAAAAATCGGACCACAATACAGATAATCAATGAGGATATGATATAAGGATCCCTGTCATTCGCTTGTATGTTTTCTGTTTTTAGTAAATTCACTGCCTGTAGTGTTTACTTTTTGCTTATATAGGCCATCATGTAGCCTTCATCTTTTACTTGGTTTACCCACTAGAAATTACCTACTTAATAACTTCAATTTTGCTTCTTGATTTTCAAAGTCATATGTATACTGTTTGATTCTTTGCAGAAAAAGTTTGCTGACCCAGTCAATGATTTTTCAATATTTCTATATAATGTTTTATAATAGTTATTATTTAAGTTTCTCCTAACAAAATAAATTCACCATACTACTAGCCAAACAAGTATTCAAAGTGTCTAAATGAGCTTAACTTTGGTGATTTGGAGCAAAACACTATTATTTTTTAGTATGCAGTTTTTCAACAGCAATATATATATATGTATATGTATATATTTATATATATAATTCCATTTTAATTTAAGAGCAAAATAAAAATTGGCCTTATAAATAGATTTCTTGAATATAATCTTACATTTCCTTAATATTGATTTATGAAGCTCTAGGATTAAGCCATTTAATTATTTGAGTTACAGCTGTCACATATTACTGGATCTCTTCTTATTAAAGGTTGAAGGAAAATCAAGCATGTCCTAGAACTGTCAACACAAAAAGTTCCCCTCCCCCACAGAGTTATTCGATTTTTTTATTTTGTTCTACCAAGGAAAGTGGATATTTTGACTTTTTCTTAGGCAAAGAATCAATGAATTGAAAATTGTTCTGAGCATTGGTAGATTAGGTGATATCAGCGTGACTCCTGGGGAATTTCAAACCGTCACTGTTGGAAGAAGCAGCACAGTGGGGTTTTATCACCATGTAGGGTATTCTTCACACACATGTACACACACCAACATCTCCTCCATGCACTATATTCTTTTTCTCTTAGTGTTCTATTTCTGTAAATAATGAAACAGTTACAGTTTTTAGCGGATGCAAACTACATACTTTTAAATTTTCTTAAGACATATCACTCTCTATAGGAAACCAATTCACAAGCAATTTTCCTGTTTGGGCTTACAAAACCATTTTTTATATGCTTTTAGTTTTGGTTAAAACATTCACTTTTTCTTGAAAATAAATTCTCCTTTAACATTAGTTTTAAATGCCTATCTTCTTGAATTTTAAAAGTGCATTTCAAAGTGAACACATCATGTGCCTTGAAGTAGTTGTAAGAGGGCATAACTAACTGGCCAAAGGCTAGAATTGATTGCATTCATTCTGGTTTATATAATACCTTCCTTGAATGCAGCACTCAGAGTAATGTCAGTGGGTCTCAATGGAGGGTATTTTAAGGAACAATAAAAATTAAGCATGTGTTTTCTATATAGTAGTGTGTATATACACTTTTATCCATTTACATTTTCTGTGTTTAGTAAATGTAATACCTATAATATCTACATCCATACCACTGTATATCATCAAGCAGCCTTTTATTTTACCAACTCAAACTTAGATACAATTTTCATTTTTGTCTTAAATACATTCATATCCTAAAAGTAATCTTGTCTCTCTCTCTTTTTTTTTTTTTTTTTTTTTCTTGCGATACTAGGGATTGAACCCAGAGTCATTTTATCTCTGATCAATACTCTCAGCCTTATTTTTTCATTCTTTATTTTGAAACAGGGTCTCATTAAGTTGCTGCCGCAAATCTGTGATCCTCCTATCTCAGCCTCCCAAGTACTGGGATTACAAGTGTGTGGCACGAAGCATGGCCTAAAAATAATCTTGTGATATAATGTTGGTGCTCGAAAAGTTTTAGAACTTGTTGCATTTCAGATTGTGAAATGCAACAAATGCAACATTTCAGGTTAGGGATGATCAACCTGCATTACTAAAAACAATGGGAAATGGAGCCAAAGATTTTAGTTAAGTCATATATTTTATGATTATTACTCTATATTATTACTCTTTATATTATATTTTATGATTATTATTCTTTATATTATATTATACTTATATTATACTAACTGGGGATTGAACCCAGGAACATTCTACCTCTGAACTACACTACCACTACACTACCAGCCTTTCTTTTCTTTTTTTTTTTTTTTTTGGAAAAGTGTCTTACTAGGTTACTGAGAATCTAAGTTACTAATGCTTTCTTCAATTGCCTCTGCCTACAAGTATTGGTATTACCAGTGTGCATCACCACACCTGGTTTAATTAATGTGCTCTAATATATCAGATAGTTCTGGTGCCAAATAAAGAAGGTCATTTGTATTCAAAATAAGAAAACTACTGTCTGTCTATCTGTCTATGTGTCTATCTGTCTTTCTTTTTCTCTGTCTCTCTCGCATATATATATGTATATGTATATACACACACATAAACACACTGTCTTCTGAATTTTGTTTGACTTTAATATCTTTGAACTTTTTTTATTCAGAGTGTTATGTAGATATGATTAAAACAGAAAATTCCAATTACATCAGGAACTTTATTCCTTCTACTGTAATAGATTGATGTTAAGGCATAATGCAAAATAGATTTCTATAAAAATTTCTCTTCCATTTAGACTTAATTACTATATAATAAATACACTACCCATTCATTAACTTCATTTAGATAATGTCATAACACTTGTCAAATTAACTGAATGATTTTCAAAATACTGAAGTCAGATGAACTAATATTATGCATTTCCCAAATTTATTTGACTAGAAGGACATTTGAAAGTATGAATTTAAATATTAAAGTCAGGTGTGGTGGTATACACTTGTAATCCCAGTACTTGGAAGGCTGAGACAGGAGGATCACAAGTTCGAGGCCAACCTCAGCAACATGAAGCCCTCCTGGACTTAGTAAGACCCTATTTCAAAAACAAACAATAAAATAGGACTGGGCATGTAGCTAGAAGTAGACCACCCTTGAGTTCAATCCCCCATACCACAATAAATAATAAAATAAATACGTAAATACATCAATAAATATTTGTCTCAAATAGCCATCAGACTCCCATGAAATACTTTTACTTATGTTGTAACATGCATTTAACTTTAACTATATTCTGAGTAATACTGTGAACTTTCACCTAACCATTAAAACAATTTTTATATGTATTTATCTTTTACTCTGGATAACAGTATTGATTCTAAGTATGTGAATTTTCCTAAAGTAAATCTAATGAAAAAACATTTGTATTTACTACTGTAAATTGTATGAATAAACAACACAGATACGAAGGAACTATTTCATAAAGATGTTTGAATTTGGGATATTTTTGACAAGGGGACAAAAGACTTGAATCTTTATTTTTTTATTTTTTTTTAATTTTTTATTTTTTATAATTATACATACATTGTCAGCAGGCATGTTTGTTAGGTACAAATTTAAAACGACATATGTGCTTACATTTCTCATTTGTCCCTTCCCCCATTTCCATCCTGCTCCCTCGCCCTCCCTCCCTCTCAAGTTCAATTTAGTGAGTAACCTTGATGTACATTAGGGTGTCCCCCCCCCATCAATCCCTTTCGGTTAAATCAACTTCTTTGTTTATCGAGGGTCTCTCCTTTTCCATCTGAAGACCCTCTTATGTCCCATCTTCTCCCTACCATCCGCATATTAGGGAGAACATAATCTTTATACAAATAAAATGTATACAAAAAATGAACATATTTGTAGAATTCCAATTTGGCTGACAACATAAGGAATTAAAATGGATTATATTTGTTCTATGGCAAAAGAAATATTACCTATTTAAGAGGATTTTTAGATCCCAGCATCTTGTTTTTTCAAGCAGTAACATAAATATGTCAGAGTAGAAAGAAATGAGGTAAAGAAGCAAGTAAAAATCCAACTCTTCATATTAGAATGTGGTCTTTCTGGATAATTAGTTAAGGCAGGCACCTCCCATAGGGTTGGGGACAGAGGATCTCTTGGTCAGTAGTAATTAATTAACATGACTGAGTCCAAATCTTCTATTTTATTTCAGTTATATGGCCAGGCATAATTCTGCTGAAACTATATTGAGAATCATGGAACATAAAACTTGATTGCAGCAAGAAATGTGTAATCAAGGATGACATATAAACCAGATTAAGAGGAGGAACAGACAATTCGGGGATTACACAGTTTTAGAATTTACATTTGAAAAGAACTTCAGCTACCTAGTGAGATCCTGTTTCCAAATAACAAAAGGGGGGGGGTAGCTAGAAGATAGAATGTCCCTGGGTACACTTCCAAGTATAAAAAAATAAGAAAAAAAAGAGGCATGGTGGCATGTGCCTATAGCTACTATAATGGCTGAGACAAGAGGTTTGCTTGAACCTAAGAGTTCAAAGCCAGCCTGGCAACATAGTGATATTCCCATTTCCCAACTATTGCAATCATTGTACTCCATAAGAATATTGTGATACTTACTGACTGATTTTGTATAATACTTTGAGTTACTCAAAACAAAGTTGTTGCAATAATGTTGAATAAAAAATATATGACTATAGTTCTTCATGAAAAAGAATATTACTCTATAACCACAAAGAGTTTTAATTTTCTTATAGTTTCAGTCAATGAAACAAAGAAATTGTAATACAAATCAGAAAGTGCTCAGCCACTCATCCTAGGTAAGTCAGGGAATGGAGTTTCTATTATACAAATCCATGTAAAAGGTAGAGAAAAAGACTTTTCAACCATACTGAAAATATTTCTGTATTTATGTTAGGAGACCTCCTGTCTCCTTCAAAAGCAATATTTTCTCAGGTTTCCTATGTGAATTTAACATATTCCACTATCTTCTTTTCTTGATTTTTTGTTTATAAGATTTCAAAAACTTGCTTACTTTATCTTGCAACTATTATATGTAAACAAGGAATAGTATGATTAATTATCTCTACATTGCATAACTTACTATGAGTGAAAATATTAACATTATGTTTTTTTTAAAAACGTAGCCTGTATAAGTTAAAGAGCTCCACTCGACATATGTGTTGTTGGTCTCAGAAGTGGTAAGTTTTCATCTTGATCATTGTCAGGAGTGCCTCTTAATCACATGACATATGTGGTGGGAAGAAACATTTGGCACCAGACACCTACATACATTCTTAGCACATACATTCTTAGCAAAGGAGAAAGTGATGAATTTGACATGTCCAGAATTACTTTAAATCCAGCATATATTTAGCAAGTATTTTCCAAGTACAAAATATAACTGTTTATAACGTATAAGATTGATTAAATACATTCCTGATGTTATACAGTGGTGTGATACACTTCAGCAGAGAGGCATGCAGAAAACTGAGGCAGCCAGTTGATTAAAAGAAAGACAAGAAGATGTATGAGTGTGGATTGAATATGAGATAATTCAGACATATGATAACAAAATTGGTGTGCTGCCTAAGGACACGTTTAGTATTCTATGTTTCCTAACCCTAATTGTACATAAGCCTTTGGAAGGGGAGAATAAACATTTAATAGCAGTACTTTTCAGAGACAATTTTGATTATGCTCAAGAAGGTATAATATATAATATAAATTATATACATACACATCTATCTATATAATTATATCCATATGTAACATATAATCCATATGTAATGTGTGTCATCCTCCTGTTTTTTTTTTTTCCTTCATCTCTAATTTTTCCGAAGCAGCATGTTTCACAGTAGATATTCCTCTTATGTTGGAGGAGAGAAGAGCTTGCTGGGTAAAGGGAACCTTTTAAAATTCCCTCCCGATGGCATGGTCAATGCAGAAGACTTCTCAGTGCATTGGAGAAAGTCTATAAGGTCTTTGAACACTTTCATGAACAGAGGATCACTCGAGACATTTACATGAGAAACTAGTACATAAGTGGTCTTTGGCTGCTTCTCTTTTAACTCAAAATTTAAGCTAAATGTTATGGGTATTTACATTGGCTTGACAAAAAAAAAAAATAGTCTATGATCCAAGCACCTTTAACTTGATGTAAAGTTGGTCATATGGATTTAAAATTTTGTTTTCATTTTGCAAAGATACTCCATTTGAGAAACTTAGATGCAGAGAAGTATTTCTAAATTGATAACACTGGTGAAGTTAACTAGTTATCATGATGTTGTTTCATTTAAAAGTTGCCTTCTAAAGATGCCCAATATCTACAAGTACTGAGAAATATATGTCTTTTAGAACAGTAGGTTTGTATGTTTCAAATACAATTACTTAAGAGACATTTCATATTTTAAAAGGTTGTTTTAGATAATATTGCTAGATGGTCATGGGAGTCTATCTAAACAAAGGATTGTCCCATATTCTGCAAGTGGCCAGATAATCATGTGTGCAATTGCTTAATAAGACTAGAATAGCTTAGAACTTATCTTTGTTTAGTAAGACTAGAAAATGAAAATGATACATACAAATATTAAGTATTTTTACTATTTAATAAAGAAATGTAATTTCCAATATTTACATTAAAGTGTGGGTTATACTTGCTTTATATTCAAATATTCCTTCAAGCTTTACTATTTGACAGACTTACGTAGTTAGCAGCAGCAATGCTCAAAATACTTGAATCATCAGATAGCATATTGTCTACATTTGTTTCTGTAGTATTAGGTGTGTTTCATTACTTTTCATATTTTGCACTATAGTATGATTGAAATTTCTCTCTTGGAATTTGTATATATTTTTGGTGCCAGGGATTGACCCCATAGACATTCTACCTCCAAGTGAAACTCCCAGTCCTTTCTAGTATTTATTTTGAAACAAGGCCTCCTAGACTGCTGAGGGTCTAGCTAAATTTTGAAGCTGGCCTCCTGTTTCAGCCTCCCAAGCCCTGGAATTAAAGGCATACACTACCACTCCTGGCCTGAAATGTGTATTCTTTTACTTTCAATCTCCTTTATTTTATGATGATGGTATAATATTGATATAGATTTTCTTCAAATGATTTGTATAGATTGATTATAGCATATATGGCTTTCATTTTAAGATTAAAAAGGAATGTTATATTTATTACAGAAAGAGGTTAAAAGGTCATACAGAGCAAAAACTGCTACTTGTGGAGAGATCAAAGATCCTTACTTGTATCTGAATGCACAGGAATCTCAGAATTAAGGTAGAGTAAGAAAGGATTATTCTACTGTAACCCTTTCCAACACATTTTTCAGAGAATTCTAAGTTCTAGAAAGACTGAAATCTTTTCTAATGATGACATAGAAAATTAGGACAGTGATAGGAACAACAACTATATCTTAAGTTTAGAGCATTTTCCATTTAGGCAGAAGTATGTAAGACATGTGGACTGGAAACCTACTTTATGTTAAGGAATTGGGGTCCTCAGAAAGGTGTCTAAACGGAGTTATGAGTGATTTATACACCTACCCCAGGTTCTACAGTCAGATGTTTTACTACAGTAGATCTTTATGCATTTGTATATTTTCTCCTCTTTATATTATGTGGTGGTAATGCCAAAAATACCCATGATTACTATGATAAGTCAAAAGCATAATAATTGTCATTACAGTTACTAGCTTTAAAGACTTTGATTCACATTCACAAGAACATAATAAACTCTACATGCCACACATAAAACAAGTTGGAAATGATTTTCAAATATGTGATCAAGTTAAACACACATTTCTATGTTCTGATCAAAGAGCTCAAGTATCAAATAAATAGTGAACAAAAGTGGAAATCATGTGTTCATACATAAAGGGTAAAACTGTTTCCCATACATTATCATTTCATTTGGATTTGATTTCAAAAACTTCAGTTTATCTTTCAATGTTTTACAGTTATTAAAAATTGAATCAAATTAGATGCACCTGTTATTTATAAAATCTTTTTTGGGTTAAAGCAGTACTAATTTTTCTTTTGGTTAAAGTGGCAATGTTTTCCTTATTCCTCATTTAAAAGGTGAAAGTCACTATACTTGTAATTGAAAAGTGGCAACAGAAAGTAGGGGGAAGATTTATGTGATCTCAAGAAAATGGAAACTACGAATACAAAAATTTGGCTTAGTTCCATGATAGATTTCCAATTTTTTACTTGATTAGTTATGAGATAATTCAAAGTGGAAGTGATGAGTGCTTCATCTAAAATAAATCAGAAAATGCTGATGAAACCCTTTTTTCTCATTAGAAATATCAATGAAAATATGGAAAAAAGTGTATTTTCCCTCTTACTGTATATAAAGCAAATAAGGCAATTTAAAGTATTTTATAGTTATATAAATTAGATATAAAATCCTTTTTATGATTGTTAATTTTGTTTCTTTTTTAATAACCTTAAAGACTAGGGGAGTTTCAAGCATGTATGAAATAATAATGTTGAGCTTCACAATTCAAAAGAAATAAATTATAAGATGAATTTTTAAATGTGCTTGCACTGTTTTAAAAGCCTTAGTTAAACTAAATACCATTATTGACTATTTCGGTCAACATTCTCACTATTCTGACCCTATATGAATGCACACAATTTAGATGAAGGAAGATTAATTTGTTCACAGTTTTCTGAGATTTAGAGTTTCAGTTCATGTCAGGCCAGGTCTGTGATGGACAGTGTGTGATAGTAGGAAGCAGACAAATAAGTTACAGGGTTCTACTCTCCACATGGTGGAGGGTGGAAGCAGAGAGAGCATGGGGAGGAGAGAACATTCTATAATCTATAATCCCCAGGACCACATCCCCAGGGAGCCCTCTTTAGTAACCAAGTCTCTTTTCCAACATTACTACCTTGTTTCTGTGAGGGATAGAGAGGCCTTCTTAATCCAAACCATAACATTAACTCTTCTGGAAGAAAGAGACATATTTTCCCCTATTTTGTTATATATCTATAGATTTATATATATATATTTACCCTGCCTGCTGGTAAAAAAAACCCTGGGCATTATATGAAAGCAAATTTAAAACTCTGAAAAGTAGATAAGAGGAAGAACAACTAGTGCTTTAACAGGCCAAAGACTAACATTGTTTTGAATTCTCTAGTTTTTGTTGTTGTTGTTGTTTGTTTGTTTTTTGTTTATTTATACCAGAATGGGTGCTGGAGAAGTCAGTGTCCTGAAAATGCTAATGGACTGACAAGCCTGTGCCAGCCTATTTGTTTTATAGCAAAAAGTACCAGGAAAGGGCACTTAGTAAAACAGAAAACTTTTAGAAAATAACTTCTTTAATGTAGTAAATCATCAAAAATATTGTAAAAGTCATCAGTA
This sequence comes from Graphiurus murinus, assembly GCA_004027655.1. Classification (NCBI taxonomy): domain Eukaryota; kingdom Metazoa; phylum Chordata; class Mammalia; order Rodentia; family Gliridae; genus Graphiurus; species Graphiurus murinus. The sequence continues at coordinate 144,391 of PVLC010000477.1, forward strand.
GCTGAATGAAAGCACAGATTTTCATATTTGCTAAGTAATAAAGAGGCAACCCCTGTACCTACCATCTCACCAGAGTGCTGTCAAGATAGACTGAGTAGGCAATATGGAATTTCACCCTACCCTGGCACATCTCTTGGTGTCAAGGAGGCCACCTATTGCAGCCATGGAGGTATCAGTCAAGGCCATGTGGAGAAGCAAAATTCCCAACCCCTCTCAGTCATGAGGAGAAGTTCCTCAAGTTTGTAGCCATGTGTAGAACTTGGGTTTCTAACTAAATGCAACCACACTTTTTTAGCCCAAGTGTGGTCAGAGTAACTCAATGAAAACAGAAGAGTTAAATAAGATCCAGAATCATTTGACATAATACCGACTTATCTAACTTTCACTAAAAAATTGCTTATCATATCAAGAAGCAGAAGAATCTCAAACTGAATTGAAAGAGATAATAGCTGCTAAAACCAAGATGACTGATATTAGAATTATTTGATGATACTTTCAATTTTTAAAGAAATTTTATTGTATATATTTAAAGTACACATCATAATATTGATATACATTTAAATAAATAAATATGCATATACATATAATGGTAACTACAGTGAAACAAATTAAAATATACCTCATCTCAAATAGTTATTCATGTTCTCCCCTTGTGACAAGATATCTATAAATTACTAATTTAGCAAAAGTTCAGAATACAGTGCACTACTATTAACTATAATCTTTTTGCTGTACATAGATCTTTAGACATGCTCATTCTACATCCTCTGACCTATGTCTATATATTCCCATTCCTTCATCCCACATTTAGCCAGTTAACTGCTATTTGGGGCTTGATCTCTATATAAACTGTTTTTTGTTTTGTTTTGTTTGTATTTTTAGATTCTACATATAAAGTGAGATTATGCAGTATCACACCATTTTGATTAATATAGATTTGTGATACTTCTAACATTATTTTTATTTCTTAGAATTGCTTTGGCTATTTGAGGTCATGTGATTTCATAAAATTTTAGAATTTTGCTTTTCTATTTTAATGGAGAATGTCATTGGGATTTTGGTAAAGTTTTCATCAAATATATTTATTTCTCTGGGTATATAAACATTATACAATTTTAATATTTCCGATCCATGAGCATGAGTTTTCTATTTACTCATGTCCTATTCAATAAATATCCTAATCAAATAAATTCTAATGAATGTTTTATATATTTTTTCAATACTGGTGGTTGAATCCTAGAGGTTCTGTTTCTGAGCTACACTCCAAGACCTTTTTATTATTTATTTTTTGAAACAGGGTCTTGCTAAATTGCTGAGGCTGGCCTTGAAGCTGCAATCCTCTTGTCTCAGCATCCCTAGTACTGGGATTACAGTTATTGGCCACTATGCTTAGTATGTTTTATATTTTAATGTATAAATTATTCACATCCTTGGTTAAATTTAATTCTGAGTATTTAGATTTTTTATGTTAACATAAATGTAATTGTTTTCTTGATTCATTTTTCTGACAGTCCATTGTACCTGTTTTGAACACCAGCTATTTTTGTATTTGTATGCTGCCTTTGAATCCTGCTACTTTGCTAAATTCACTCAATTTTTAACAGTATATTTGGGGCAGGGGTTCTACATACATCTGTAGCTTTGAATAATTTCACCTCTTTCTTTATGATTTGGTTACCTATTTTTCCATGCCCAGTTGCTCTTGATAGTACTGTTATTTCTATATTAAGTAGAAAAGTGAGAATTATTATTTTTGCCTTTGACTTAGTCTTAGAAGATAAGTTCTCAGTCTCTCCCTTTGGTTATAATGTTAGTTGAGGATTTTTCCTGAATTGCCTTTATTTGATGAATAGTTTTCCCCCCTGACTAAGCTGTTGATAGTTTTTTGTTTTGTTTTTTACTGAATAATGACTGTTGAACTTTGAGAAACAAAGACTTTTCAATGGCACCATAAAATGTTTTGACTGTCACCATAGCACCCCCCAAAATAAAATACTTAAGGATAAACCTAACCAAAGAGGTAGAGGACCTATAAAAAGTTGATAAAAGAAATTGATTAAGACCTTAGAATATGGAAACATCTTCCATGCTATTGGATAGGCAGAATAAATATCATCAAAATGGCCATCCTCTCAAAAGTGATCTACAGATTCAATGCAATACCAATGAAATTACCAAGGTCACTCCTCACAGACATAGAAAAATCAGTTCTTAAATTCATTTGGAACAACAAAAAGCCCAGAATAGCCAAAGTAGTTCTTAGTAATAAGAACAATGCAGGAAGTATCACAATACCTGACTTCAAACTCTATTACAAAGCCACAGTAATAAAAACAGCATGCAGCGGGGCATGGTGGTTCACACTTGTAATCCCAGCATTTGGGAGGCTGAGACCGGAGGATCCAGGTTTGCGGCCAGCCTCAGCTACCTAGTGAGGCACTCCGCAACTTAGTGAGACCCTGTTTCAAAATAAAGAATAAAAAATAGGGATAGGGGTATAGTTCGAAGGTAGAATGCCCCTGAGTTCAATTCCCAGTATCACAAAAAATAAATAAATAAATAAATAAATAAATAAATAAATAAATAAATAAATAAATAAATAAAAATAAAAACAGCATGGTATTGCCACACAAAGACACATAGACCAATGAAGCAGAATAGAAGACTCAGAAACAGACCCACGTGCTTACAGTCAACTGATTTTTGACAAGGAGCCAAAAACATATAATGGTAAAAAGGATAGCCTCTTTAACAAATGTTGTTGGCAAAACTGGTTAACCATATGCAGGAAAATGGAAATAAACCCCACTTTCTCACCCTGCACAAGAGTCAACTCAAGGTGGATCAAAGACTTGGAAGTCAGGCCAGAAACCTTGCAGTTACTTGAAGAGGGCATAGGGCCAACACTACAACACACAGGCACAGGTAAAAACTTTCTCAACAAGTTCCCCAAAGCACAAGCAACTCAAAGGAAGATGGGATTGCATTAAACTGAAGAGCTTCTGTGCAGCAAAGGAAACTATCAAGAACCTGAATAGATTGCCCACAGAGTGGGAGAAAATTTTTGCCAGCTACTCTTCTGATAGAGGAATAATATCTAGAATATACAGAGAACTCAAGAAACTCACAGCTAAGAAAACAAATAATCCAATCAAAAATGAGCAAAGGATCTAAATAGATACCTCACAAAAGAAGAAATCCAAATGGCCAATAAATGTATAAGTCAATGTTCCACATTATTAGCAATCAGAGAGGTGCAAATCAAAACTACCTTGAGATTTTGGCAATCATAAAAAACATGAATAGAGAGCCAGGTGTGGTGGCACACTCTTGCAATCCCAGCTTTCGGGAATCTGAGACCAGAGGATCCGGGGGTTCGCGGCCAGCCTCAGCTACCTAGTAAGGCACTTCACAACTAGTGAGACCTGGTTTCAAAATAAAGAATAAAAAGTAGGCCTGGAGGTGTAGCTCGGAGGTAGAACACCCCTGAGTTCAATCCCTAGTAACACACACACACACACACACACACACACACACAAATAAATAAATAAATAAATAAAAAACACGAACAACAATAAATGCTGGCTAGGGTGCGGAGAAGTGGGAACCCTAATATATTGTTGGTGGGATTGTAAATTAGTGCAAACACTTTGAAAAACAGTATGGAGGATCCTCAGATGAATGGGAATGAACCTACCATTATGATCCAGCAATACCACTTCTGGGTATCTACACAAAAGAATGGAAACCAAACTATCAGACCGACATATGTGTATCTATGTTTATAGCTGCACAATTCACAATTGCCAAGCTATGCAACCAGCCAAGATGTCCATCGACAGATGAATGGATTACAAAACTATGGGATATGTACACAATGGAATTTTACTCAGCCATAAGAAAAACAAAATCATGTTATTTGCAGGGAAATGGATGGAACTGGAAAATATTATGTTAAGTGATATTAGTCAGTCACAAAGGGTAAAAAAACATATGTTCTCCCTAATATGTGGATGCTAGGGAGATGATGGGGCATGAGGGACACCAGATGAAAAAGGAGAAACCCTAGATAATCAAAGAAGTTGACTTCACTGAAGGTGATGGACAGGTTGGGGGAGGGAGTAAGAGGGGGGGGGACCCTAATGCACATGATGTAACTTTCACAAATATATCAAACTCAATCACTGAACTGAACTTGATATGGATGGAGGGTGAGGGAGTGGGCTGGAATTTGGGGAAGGGGTTAAATGAGAAATGTGTGCATATATGCCTTTATTAGCTTGTACCTAACAAAGATGTATGATTACAATGCAGCAATTAATATAAAAAGTTTTTACTGGCAATTATGAATATGTTTATAATTAACAAAAATATTCTAAATCTAGGCTAACACATAGACTGTCTAACAAGAAAATAGAATATATAAAGAAGAACCATATACAAATTTAAGAATAGAAGAAATTGATAACTTCAATAAATAGTTCAATTGATGTACTAAACAAGATGAAAGAAAGAAAAAATATATCAATGAACTGGAAAATAGAACTATTCAAATCATTCATTGTGAATGAATAGAAGAAAACAGTGAAAAAAAATATGAGTAAAGTCTCAGAGACATGTACAATTACAACAAAAGATCTAACATCATACCATTGAAGTGGTGAAAGAAGAGGAGTAAAAGGTGGGGCTGAAAAATGACCTCAAAATGTAATAACAGAAATATTGTAAATCTGGCAAAATCATAAATCTATATATTAAAAGCTGAGTAAATTCCAGGCAGGGCAAGTTCAAAGAAATACACACTTATCGTTGCCACACTTCTGAAAATGGAAGCAAAAAGATACATATGTAAGTTAAGTGTATACACACTTGAAAAAGGTATGGGGAATTTTTCTGTGAAAGCTGCAAAAGAGAAGCGACACATTTCTTACAGGTGCGAACTATTTGAATGAAACATGTTTGTCATAAGAAACAACAGAGACCAGAAGAATGTGGCAAAATATTTTTCTGTGCTGAGAGAAAAATATTTATCTATCCAGAATCCTATATCTAGCAAAAAAAAAAAAAAAGTTCACAAATGAGAACAGACCTAGTGAGGCACTCCGCAACTTAGTGAGACTCGGTTTCAAAATAAAGAGTAAAAAATAGGGCTGGGGGTGTAGCTCAGAGGTAGAATGCCCCTGAGTTCAATCCCCAGTGCCACAAAAAAAAAAAAAAATGAGAACAGTTTGGTTGCATGATAACTAAGAGAATCAGTCACCTGCATAATTACCTGAAAAAGATGACTAAAAGAAGCATGTTAAACATAGTTAAAATAATAAAAATGAATCTTGGGACATCAAGAAGGACTAAAGAATGACCACAAGATACTATTTGAAGTAAATGTAATGTGTTTTATTGCCTTGTTTCCTATACTGAACTTATGGCACTATATGATATAGCTTTAAATGTATGTAAAGGAAATAGTTAAGGCAATTATATGTTAAATAGAAAAATGATAAAGTTTCTCACATACTTCAAACTGTTAAAATATCAACACTAATAGATTGTATAAATTATGGATATATCACGTAATATTAGAATAATCACTAAAAAAGTACGTATAAAAAGATACGCTTGAAGTCTTTCCAAGTAAAAATGGAATTGTATAGAAAAAGTGATAGGCAAAATATAGAAAGTTAAGGGTAAGCAAAGGAGTAAATACAGAAAAAATGGAGCAAAAACAATAAAATGGAAGACTTAAGAGTTAACATTAATTAATATATTGAATATAAAGAGTCTCAACACTAAAAACAGATATTGGGAAGATTGGTTAAGAAACAGAACCCAATTATATGCTATCTACAAAAATTAATTTCGTTTTAAATGGTATAGCCTGCTTAACAATAAAAAGATAGAACAATATATTATATAAACAATCTATGTAATGATTAATGGCTTTATTAATATCAGATAAACTAAACTTCAAAGAAAAGAGAATCGCCAAAACAGGCAACAATTCTGTATGGAATTTTAAATTGCCAACTTCTCCAATTAGCAATGCTAAGTATGCATGTGTTAAATATATCTGTAAAATATATGACACAAACCCTGAAAAAAGAAATAAGCAAATCCACAGGTAACTGCCCTTCTGTCAGAAACTGATAGAACAACTGGAAAGAAAAACTAGTAAGGATGTAGAAGACTTCAAAAATACTATCACGCAACAGGATCTAATGGAAATTATAAAATTCTCTGAACAATGACAGAATGTAGTTTTTCTGATTTTATTTTTTGCTTGTTCTTGAAACCAGGTCTTGCCACTGTACCAGGCTGGCCTTAAACTGAAGCAATCCTCCTGCCTCAGCCTCTGGAGTGGCTGTAACTACAAGTGCATACCACCAACCCTGGCTTAACATAGTATTTTGTTATAGTCACATGAAGCTAACTAGCACATTGTAGCTTTGTAATATTTGGTGCTTTGTCCTGCATCCATCTCCAGCTTAGATTGCTGCACTCTTAACCCTTATCTCTTCATATTATTGTGATTCCTGTGCTCTGGCTAGGTTCGCTCTCCTGGTGCTATTCCTAAATCTCTCATGTTAGAAGTCAATATTAGAGCACATCTCATTTGTTTTTTGTATCTGAAAGTACAATGTGTTTTATTTCTTTGTATCCAATGTCTTGAGAAGCACTGCATTATATATTTTGTCCATTTAATTTTTTTGGTTTTTTATTTCTTACCTTAGGCAAGATGAAAATTTGACCCCTTTTACTCCATCTTCACTAGAATCAAACATTTATTTAATAGCATATTTTAAAACTGGAACAATTAAAGTAAATAATAGAAAATAAAAGGATAAAAATTGTTATTTGTCATGTTGCATATCTTCTTAGGAACTGGAAGATTGCAGAACTTTTCCCTAAGATGAAAAATATTTTGGCTATTATTAAAATAAAAAAGACTAAACATATAACTTGAATTAATTTGAAGAAAAGCAACACTTCAATAAGACTAAATTTTTCAACTTTAAAGATAGTGTAATGTGTCAAAGGGCACAATCCCTAACAGTGCAAAGCAGTGACTTTAGCCATCTAAGCAGCATGGTATCCTGAAGATTGTCTTGTCCTGCTGGAAGGTCAGTTTCAGAAGGTGCACTGGAGTGGTTTCTCCCTACAGAGAGGGAAAGAAAGAGTGGCAGAAGTTTTCTGCACACTGCAAAGGTGACTTTGTTCTCAGTGTGAGAGCAGGTGGTCACAGCTCTCCAGGCTGACCTTGCTGTAAGCATATCTATAATGCTTATGCAGGGAGCAGAAAGGTGAATTTGGCTGTAGACTTTGGTTTCCTCCTCATGACCTGGTTGTGTGACTGAAAAAATAGAAAAGAAGGGCAATGAATATCCAAATCAGCTATTGTTGATAAATAATTTTCACAGAAGGCAAGTGAAACTGTGATGGGATGATAACCAATGACATGAGATGGGACGAGGCAGGGAAAATTAAGTAGACTGCAAGAGCAGCACAGTCATAGAAAAAGACCTGTCTTCTTAACAGTTTATTACATTGGAGCCAATTTATCTGGGTTATTGCCTCTAAAACATGTTAAAACCTGGGTCTATTACTTTTTTGTCAGCTTGATAGTACAGGCATTGTAAATATATTACCAAGAACTATTAACACAACAATCAATGCTTGTACAATCCTTGTATTTATTAAACAGCATTCATTTTCTTTCTTTTAAAAGATCTGTGTGTATTGATTCATCAAAAAATGAGTTTTGATCATTATCTTTCCCTTTAATCTGTACATTATACATAAACATACAGATAAGTACAAACTCAGTATACCCACACACACATGAATTTTGTGTGTTTGTATTGAAATATATTTGAAATTTACTAACTTCTTTAATTTTTTTTTGCATTTCCACTTAACACATTTTATTGTTTAAAATCTCTGCCAATAACCTGGCTACCTTTATTCATTCGCCCAAGCTTGTTTTACCACTTGATCTTGTTCATATATTAAAGTTTTACTTGTCTGCTATTATAGATCTCAAGAGTGCTTTCAGTGTTGAATGGTGACATTCAGGTGCTAGATGTCTTAGAATAGTATTGCAACAGCTGTTTTGGGATCATACTTGAAAGCATTGCAACACTGCCTACCATGGCATCTTGAAAAATATGCGACTCTTCCATTGTTACTCTGCTATTCATTAGAAGTTATTTTTATTTGTGTTGCCTGATAATTCTACTTATAGATTTTTCCTGGAATAATTTATGTACTTTATTTATTTATTTATTTATTGTGGTATTGCGGGATGAATGCTGGGGTATTCTATCTCAGAGATATATCCCCAGCCCTATTTCTTATTCTTTATTTGAAACAGGGTCTCACTAAATTGTGGAGGGCCTCACTAAGTAGTTGTCAGGGAACACTTTTCAACCAGTGACTCTTATCTAGTCATTCAAATTGTATATATCATTTTATCTCTGGCACATGACCTACAATTAATATAACAATTAGAAACCTTTGTGTAAATTATGAATTAAAAATAGAAAACTGCTTCATTTTAAAAGATAACAAACACCAAGAATTTACAATTCAATACTTAATGTAATTTTTGACCTGTGTCTGAACTGATTTAAATTATTTGTATATGCACAGTATCAGGTCAGTTATGGTTTTATTTCTGCCTTTGTGATGTTTCATAATAATAATATTAATAATAATAGTAATAAAATAAAGAGAATGTACACAATATAATTGTTAAGGAAACAGTAAGATAAGGGGGTGAACTGAATCCTTTGAATCACCACCTAATTTTAATTCCAGCTCCGAAGATTACCTGCATGACCTCAAACGGATTCTATCACGTTTATGAATTTCTACATAATTGTGCTCAAGTGCCTAGCACAAGATCATAAAGCAATGAAATTTTTATGGTACTTTTATGTAAATTTATTACATAATATAAGATTCTATCTTCCTCCAATTGATTTCCTTTCCTCCAGATCAACATAGACTGGAAAAGTTTGGGTTTTCCCTGATAAGTGACATAAATAACTTAGGTTACCAATCCAAGCTGAGTTCTGGTGGCACCTAAAATATCTTTAAACTGTAATCAAAATGAGAAAAGCAACTGGATAATTTGTACAAGCTTGGATTAATGTTAAAATTAACTCTTTTGTTGTTGTTTAGTATGTCTTAGAACTGGCTAAAGAAGCTTTTCCTTTTTCCTGCTTTATTAGTCTATTTGTTACTAGATTAAATTACTAATGATTAATAATCATTTTGATTATTTAAAAATATATAAAATATTTTAACAAATAGACTTAATTTCAACTTTGTGAACTTAAAATTTCTCTAGATAGGTGAAAAATATCTTGCCATGCTAACAGTACTTATTATATTTTATTCTAGGTTGAGCCATATGAAAATGCTGTTTTTTATCCTTTTTGTTAATGATTAAAAATAGTACTTTAATGTTCACTAAATATAATCAAAGACAACAGCTTATTGCAAAAACTACAGAAAGGATATTGTCTCTATAATTAAAAAAATAATAACATTATTTGTTTCCAGTTGCATGTAAAACATACTGTATGTTGGCATACCAAACATAATATTAAATATTTGGCTTTGTTACCTCTTTGCCTTGATTGGCATTATATAAATATATGTTCATATTTTAATTTTTTTAAACACCTTTCCCTGGAAAGATCTTGACACTCAATGGCATAACAGCCACAAGTTTCAGACTGTCAGACAGTCACATTGGCACTGTCAGGCAAAAGGCTAATGAGTCTGAGATAGTCCTAAAATAAGGACTAAAACATTTGGGAAGCCTGGCAGACAGCATTAAATAAATGGGAAATAATCAGCTCTAGAGCAGTTGATTAGGAAAGAGGGCAAATTTTACTTGCAAATAGGACAGTTGGCAGGTTAACCTGAGTAGTTCTCAGTGCTATTGAAATCTCATAATGGTGCTTTGTGAGTGTTTGCTCTTAAGATTTGACACTTTATAATTAAGTTAGTGTATTGTTTCTTTTTAGAGTGATGGTCTGTTTAAGTGAGAAAAGTTTTAAAAATACTGAAATGCTTTCATTCATTAACTTAAGGAAATATGTTTAGTCTGAAATGCATTCTGCAAATGACCTTTTGGTTTTCTTTTCACTAGCCAGCACCACAGCTACCTAGCTGCCTTTGCCTTTTTTATGTTTTTCCTCATATTTTTATTTAATGATCTGGGAAATAGTTTGAGAAATTACTACCATTGTACCCTAATTAATTCATCGTAAGTATTAGAGTTTGAGTGAAGTTATAGTAGGTTGCACTAAAATATTTATGTTATGACCTTCTCATTTAAGAATTTAATTGACAGATTAAAATACTAATTATATTTATGGAAAAAATGTGTCCAGATTAGAAGAAAGGCTCTCACACTCATAGACCTTGTATAAGACTGATGTATTGAAATTATCCAGTATTCATTTTATCATATGTGAATGGGTGATGTAATTTCTTGCTTATCAGAAAAATCACAATGATCAAGAAATCACCATCTAAAAGTACAAATTTTCTTAAAATATATATTTAAATTGAGATATGACATTATTTTAAGATTTTCTTTGATATGTTATGAGTAAAGTCACTTGGAAATAACTAGTGTCATTCTGTACCTGTAATTATGTGAAATTATGTTAATTAAACTAACTAGAATGTGAAACATTAATTATTAATGGTAAAAGGAAAAAGATCATAAAAGTCTAATGAATTCAAAACTGATCTAGATTGAAAATTTTTATGCTAAGTGAAAGAAGATATGGCAATAAATGGAAGAATGAAATGTTAATAAAATAGCAATAAGGATCCATATAGTAATCAAGGTTCAGATTCCAATATAAATTACAAGCAATTGTTTTTGATTAATGACTTTATGGTTTTCAAGGTATTTCTATTAATATCTCATTTGTTCCTCAGGTGAACCCTGTGGCAATGCTATATGTACCAGCAACCAAACCACAAAGATGTGACAACAAAGTCTTTTCGATTGCAGTGATGGAATTGGAATATAAATTGCAGCGATGGAATGGAATATAAAGTTTATATTCTTATGATTTACTAATGAAAATTCAATTAACATAAGTGATGCCAATGTCATTTATATGAACTAATGATATAAGCCAAAGGATAGTCTAGATATTATTATAAAATATGTAGCCTTGGTATTAACTGACACTCTTTTCATGAGGCAAGACCCTGCGTTTATTCTCCAGTACCACATGCACACATAAAAAAAAAAGATTTTGTATACTGAGGGAGTTGTGAAAATAGAATGTCATAAACTTAAGAGATCAATAGTAATGCTCAGGGTAATCACTAAAATTAATAAGGAAAAATATACAGGAAGAAGAAAAAAATAGAACCAAAATGGCACATTATAAAATATTAAGCACAAAAGAAGTTAGTAATGAAGGAAATAACGAACAAGATATAACATGCAGAAAACAATAGAAAATTGAAGATGTTTTATCATAAATAACTTAGAATTTAAGTGGATTAAACATTCAATTTAAAAGAGAGATTGACAGAAAAACATATATATAGATATAGATATAGATATAGATAGATAGATAGATAGATATGCTACCTAGTAGAGACTCACTTGAAAGTAGTTAGGTGGCATCTGTTCTATAATAAAGATAAACATTTGAGAATTGCTTTAAAAAATACCTTACAAGGAAGAAAATCATAAAGACTGATAAATCTAATATGAAAAAAGCCTGAAAATTCTTTCTGATTGATGAGTACATAGGATTCACTAAACTATGATTTTTACTTTGCATTACGTTTGAAATTTTTCATAACAAAAGTTGTTAAACACAATCAGAGTCTGATTATTTCTGACCCACTCTATAGTTTTTACTTTGATAAGTCATCACTATGTCTCAACTGGATTATTTCAATAGCATATAAAATTTTTCCCTTTCATTTACCAAAGTTCATTAAGTCTATTTGCGGGCAAAGTAAGTCCTTACAGTAGAAGTAAACTACTCATTTTTTTTCAAGGCATTTGCCATTTTTAATGTATTTTTAAATTTTATTAAGTTTTAATTATCTGTCTCTGCTATGACAGAAGCTCCATCAGGACAGGGAGTTTTATCTGTTTATTTTTAATTTGTTTACTTCTCTGTCCCAAGAGCTTACATTAGGACTTGTAGCATCGTATCTTAGATAATAAAAAAATGCTTCTTGGGTAAATTAATGACTGAATTTCTAAACTAAAATTCTATTTTAAAGAAATTTATATGTGTAGATAAATTACACTTTAGCAATTTAGACATAATATAGAATATGATTACTTATTAATTTACAGTCTTTATTGTTTTGTTTATGGATCTAGATTAGCTTGAAACTCTCCACAAAAAAAAGAGCACATACATTCTAATTAGTGCTATGATGTAGTTTAGTTTTGAGTCGTATAATGAAAATAGAACTTTGACTTTTGTCAAGATACATATGAGGTATTTTTAAGTATCTGTTGTACAAGGAATGGTAATTAGCAATGTATGTTAATATTGGAGATTCAATTGTTACAAAAGATACTGCAATATATACCAGGAGTCATAAATTTTTATTATGCATATTTCATATTGCATGTTTTAGAACTCTCCTTTTCCAAGAGTGAAAATCCAAACCAAAACAAAAATGCTAGGTGGATGAAAGTTTATATAGAAGCTGTGCTCAGTCCTTATATCTTCTCAGTAGGATAGTCATACCTCTCATTCATTAAGAAGAACACGTTTGCACTCTTAATATTATGTGAAAGAAAGAGAAGCACTATCTTTGAAACTGGTAATAAAATTTAAGAAGTGTAAAAGGGGAAGCATGTGATAATGTTTTTAAAATATTAAAGTAAAAAAAATTAAAAAGAGAAGATTGTGTATGTTAAAAGGTAGCAGGGAGTTTCCAACTGACTTCAAAATTTAAATAGCTGGTCATGCTATGGCTGAAAAGTGTAAGAGAAAGACCTTCTTAGTCTGTATTATGTCCCAATAACAAACACTTGAGATGATCACCTTATAGAGAGAAAAGTTGTATTTGATTTATGGCTTTAGCCATTCTAATCCATGATCTGTTGGCCCTGAAGCTTATAGGCCTAGAGTGAGGTAGCATCTCATGGCTGGGACTGTGTATCAGAGCAGAACCACTCACCTCCTGGCCAGAAAACTTTTCCCTTTAAAAAACAGGATTAGCTGAGCATGGTGGCACACACCTGAATCTCAGTACTTTGGAAACCAAGACAAAAGGATGGAAGATTTGAGGCCAGCCTCAGCAATTTATCGAGACCCTCAGCAACTTGGCAAAATCATTTTTCAAAATTTAAATAAATAAGTAAATAAATAAATAAAACCAAGGGGATTTATCTCAGTTTGAGGTTATAACTTCTCTTCTCTGGAGTGGCAATTGCTTCTGAAGATCCAGCTCCCTGTAGCTTCTTCTTCCATTCAAAACACTGTCTAAATACCATTCGCTGACTATGTTATACACATAACTGGTGTGAGGAGAATTATGCTTGTCAATGAGCAGCAAACTACTTAAAAATTGTAGTACAGGATGGGAATGTATCTTAGTTTCACAATGTTTGAATAGCATGCACTGAGACCTTGCTTTCAATCTCCAGCCAAGCGAACATAAGCAAAAACAATTAAAAGAGTTTTACTGTTCTTAAAAATGTATGGGCAGCTAGGTGTGGTGGCTCATATGTGTAATCCTAGTACTTGGGAGGCTGAAACAGGAAGGTCTCAGGTTTAAGGCCAACCTCAGCAATTTAGTGAGTCCCTCTTCAACTTAGTGAAACCCTGTTTCAAAATAAAAAATAAAATAGGGTTGGAGCTGTAGCTCAGAGGCAAAATGTCCCTAGATTCAATCTCCAGAGCCATAAGAAGAAAATATATATATATATATACCTATATATATACTATATATAGGTATATATATATATTTAAATGTGTGTATATATAATGAAGATAATGATATATAATGAGAAATATATATATATATATATATATATATATATATATATATATATATATATATCTTCATTTTCTGGGCAAAAATTAATGCTTTGCTCCCTTGTTTAAATGCAAATATTTTCATTTTATAATTTTTCTTGTATCTCAACCTCTAGTACCATTTATATTTAACTGATTGTTGAAAACATATTATATGATTTTCATGTCTCTGAAATAAAGGAACTGAATGGTTATAAATGCCTAGCCATATGAAACATAAAATTCTTAATGGAATTACTTGGGCATGAAATCTCTGTATTCTTGAGAAAAGAGCAAAAAGTTATTGCATATATTAAATTCACATAACTTATTCTTTATCAGCTACTTGCATGATAAGTCTCTTTACCATCTGTCATCTAAAATTCTTGAAACAGTCTATATGAAATGATTGTTTTTTACTGGCTTTTATTTATTGTTTTGTCACTGGGAATTCAGGAGCATTCTATCTCAGAGGTACACCCCTAGCTTATTTTACTTATTATTTTGAAACAAGGTCTCACTAAATTGCTAAGATCCTCACTAAATTGCTGAGGCTGGCATTGAACCTCTCATCTGCCTGTCTCGGCCTCTCAACTACTGAGATTACAGACATGTGCCACTATGCCTGGTTTACTGACTTTTAGAATCCAAATAATGCTTATCAAACTGAATATTATTATTAAAAATTGACCAACAGAAAATACTTAGTAATTTTATGTTAAGAAGAATATATAATATGCAAAATCAAAGAATAAAAAGTCACTTTTCTAATAAATGGTTTTTATGTAACACAGCAAGGAAAAATTACGCACTAGTGTTTCTAAACACCAATACATTAGATTATAATTTTGAGCCTTATTTAAATATGTAATAGTAAGTTAAATAATGTTTTACTCCACATTAAAATTCATCATACTTGATATATGTGAAAATCTATAAATTCTAATTTTTGGATGAGAAAATATACCAAATAAGTACAAATAATATAAAAATTAATGAGGAAAAATGGATGTTAGAGTATATACCAAATTAAATGCAGATTGAGCAATTAGTCAACATTGATTTATTCTAAATTATAAGCTAGCTATTGTTTTAAACTAAATGAGGTAATCTAATGAAGGTAAAGAACTAATTTTATATTTTACAAAAGTAACAAACCAGTTGTGTTCTACCTGCATTAAGTTAAAAATACTGAAAAATAATTACACACAATGCTGTTTGAATAAAAATAATGCATTATCACAAAAGCCACATGTACAGACGGTATATAGTTTATATGCCCAATGAGGAAGAGTATAAAATATTGGCATATAATTAATAATAAAGAAGTTCCTCAGAGCTGCACATATGAAGTTTGTTTGTTTTTAAGTCTGCCACAGACAGACTTAAAGACACTGTGTTGTATAGTTTCATATGAGTAATATTCAGAGACACAAATGAGAAATGGGTTGAAAATGTAATATTCATATGTTCAGACATCAGAGGAAGATATCAGAATATGCCTATAAGTATCTACTACATCTGAAATATTTTAATCTGGCATAGAAGTTATTTTTAGACCTTAAAATACTTCTATTGTCTACAATACATTAAAATAAGACCTCATAAGTGCACTTCTAATAAAATCAAACAACAATTCTTGCTATAACTAGGTGTTTCTAAGTACAACCAAGTTAATGGCTACTGAAACACATGAAATCCAAGAATGTTCTGTCTGAATGTCAACATAGGTTGAATACAAGCAAAGTGAATAGAAGAAACACTCTTAAATCTATGAAATACTCAATGACTTCTGGAAAGCAAAAATTATTTTAAAATTATCATTTCAATTATTAAATTTAAATTAAGATTTAAATTTTTAAGTTTTTGAATTATTATTTCCAGTGGAGTGATTTTTTTAAAAAGTCGGCAATGCACATCAGGAGACTGCTTAAATTAAATGAGAGGACAAGCCAGGTGTGGTGGCGCACACTTGTAATCCCAGCATTCGGGAGGCTGAGACCAGAGGATCTGGGTTCGCAGCCAGCCTCAGCTACCTAGTGAGGCACTCTGCAACTTAGTGAGACTTGGTTTCAAAAATAAAGAATAAAAAATAGAGCTAGGGGTATAGCTCGGAGGTAGAACGCCTCTGAGTTCAATTCCCAGTACCGCAAAAAAAAAAAAAAAAAAAAAAAAAAAAAATGAGAGGACAAACCATGCACAACCAAGATGATAAGAACAACAGGTCAGATACATTTTAATTCACATTTATATACAGAAGCTAAATAGGTTTTAACTATGTTTGGATGTTAAACCCACATATGTTTTATTATAAGTTTTCCTTAAAGGGTGTGATGTTTAAAATAGGCATCGATGTAAGTTCCTCAAAAAGTCAAGAAAAGAATGACCATATGATTGAAAAATTTTATTACTGGGTATATATTCATAGGAAATGAAATCAGCTTGTTAAAGAGACATCTGAATTCCCATGTTTATTGTGGTACTATTCACAATTAAAACAACTTGTGTCCATTACTTAATTAATTAATTTAAATTATGTATAATGTATGTATATATAATATATGCATATACAGGATTACTATTTACCCATAAGAAAAGATGAAATCCCATCATTTACAAGAACACGGATCGAACTGTAAGTCATTACATTAAATGAAATATCCAGTCCCAGAGAGACAAATATTTGATAATCTCACTTATATATGGAATATAAAAAAGCTAATTTCACAGAGGTTGAGAGTAGAATGTTTTTGGATTTTTGCCCTTAAACATGACTTTTGTAACTTTTTTCATGTTTCAATAAATCATGATAATTGTATGTGATGTGAAGCAAGCACATATCTGTTTCATATCTCAATATTGTGGGGACCTTAGGAGGTGTAGGTCAATGTCATATAAGCTGGGTATTCTATAAAACCTTAAACCCTTTCATATAAAGATGGCTTTCATTTCAGAAGGTCTAAAATAGTTCAGGAAAAAAAAAGTGAGGCATTAAGTAGTAACATAAAAATACTTACTATTTATATGACCATTAAAAATATAAAACAAAAATCTAAAACATCAAAAGATCCTGATATTCATTAATTAAAATCTTTCAGTTTGTATGTGTGTGTGTGTGTGTATATGTGTGTGTGTTTCTGTGTTACTAGAGACTGAACCCAGGAGCATTCTACCTCAGAGCTATATCTCCATCCTATTTATTTTTTTATTGGTGCATTGTAATCATACATCTTTCTTAGGTACAATTTGGTAAAGGCATACATGCACACATTTCTCATTTAACCTTTCCCCAATTCCTGCTTCACTTCCTCACCCTACTTCCTTCTTAAGTTCAGTTTAGTGATTGACTTTGATATGTTTGTGAAAGTACAGCATGTGCATTAGGGTGCCCCCCCCCATCAGCTTCAGTTAAGTCACCTTCATTGCTCATCTAAGGTTTCTCCTTCTTTGTCTGGAGTCCCTCTTATGTCCTACTGTCTCCCTAGCTTCACATATTAGGAGATCATACAATTTTTTTTTTTTACTTTTTGTGACTGACTAATCTCACTTAACATATTTTCCAGTTCCATTGATTTCTCTGCAAATGACATGATTTTGTTCTTCTTTATGGCTGAGTAAAATTCCATTGTGTACATATCCCATAGTTTTGTAATCCATTCATCTGTTGATGGACATCTTGGCTGGTTGCATAGTTTGGCAATTGTGAATTGTGCAGCTATAAATATAGATACACACGGAAACCTAATACATTGTTGGTGAGATTGCAGATTAGTGCAACCACTTTGGAAAACAGTATGTATGGAGGGTCCTCAGTCGAATGGTAATAGACTTCCCACATGATCCAGCAATTCCTATTCTATTTAATTTTCTTTTTTTATTATGAAACATGGTCTTGGTAAGTAGCAGAGATGGCTTCAGATCTGCAATCCTCCAGTCTCAACCTCCTAAGTACTGGGACTACAGGCATCCATGCACCAGGTTATTTTTCAGTATTTAAACACCATATGATCACCTGCTGGAACATAATGCCTTAGATCCTGCTTTACTAGTACCATAAATGTGAGCAATATTATTTAAAAAGCAAGGTTATGATCACATATAATTGGTGAGTACAAAGAAATCTTAGATGATATAACTCTATAAGTGCCACGATATATTGTAATTTTAAACAATTTGACTGTTTTCTTCAAAAATTTTTGAATTTGTCAAAAATGTTGAAATTCAGAGAAGTAAAATGACTTGCCAGAGTTTTTAAAAACATGTTACACTTATATTTTTCTAATAGAGGAATAACTTTGAGATCTCCTTAATTTGACTATAAGGGCCAGAGGATGGTAAGGAAGAGAGATAAAGGAAGCTAATTAACAGTTGTGAGCCAAACCATCAAAATATCATTCCACATTACTTGAGTTATGTTGAATCCTTGACTTAGAAGCCCAAGCAGTTGAATACTAGGCACTATATCTCAGCTAAGGAATGAGTTTTCTAGGCTACGAAGCATAACCAGTTCAGAAGCAACAATTTTTTTATTCTTTTGGCAGTACTGGGAATTGAACCCAGGGGCATTCTACCTCCGAACTACACCCCTAGTCCTTCTTTTTTATTTTGAAACAGGGTCTCACTAAGTTGCAGAAGGCCTCACTAAGTAGCTGAGGCTGGCCATGAACCTGCAATCTTCCTGTCTCAGCCTCCCAAATTCTGGGATTACAAGCATGTGCCACCATGCCTGGCTCAACAAGTTCTTATGAACTTATCCCCAAACTTCCTGTGATTCATGTAATCTTGCCCCCTTTTACTTATAGCCAATGTAAATTCAGTGTAAATAAGTTATACTTTTCTTCCCTAAATTGCCATTACAAAAATGCTCTTGGCTCTTAGATATGGTGGAACTTCCAGCTGTTATCTATCCTTGCTGTTGCTAGCTTCAGAACTTCCCCCAGAACCTGGTCCTTTTCTGGCTAGCATCTAGAAAAGCTCCATAAACCCTTTCATATCAGAGAACTCAATCTCTAGAATTTCCTTTGACAGTCTCTACATCAAACTAAAATCTCCTTAACATGATAAAGTCTCTCTAACCATTATCTGGAATCGCATAGCTTTTTATCAGCTTTGCTGGGAAAAATACCACAGGACAAACCACTGAAAGTCCTCCTTAAAGCTTTGATTTCTTGTTGATTTTATAAAAATTACAATCATTTGAGCAATTATTAAGAAGTCTTATCTGACATGATCTTCAAGGGTTTATCCCATGTCAATTCTTACCCTTTGTCTCCCTTGTTTGTAAAATTCCAGATAAACACCTCTTGGTTTGTGCCTTAATATACAATATAAATATTTACCTTAGAACCTTTGAACATCCATTTCATTTTACATTTCTCTTTTATCATTTAATTTTCAGCTTTATGCATACAAGTGTTTTTCTAAGCAGAATAAATTAGCTCTCATCTTTTAGCTCCTAAATTCTTTATCCTATTTATTTATTTTATTCATATCAATCAGTATTTTAAATTGTCATATTTCTTTATGAATTATTTTATTTTGTATGTTATCATGACAGAATAGGTCTATGTATTTAGTCCTTAGTTACTTCTATTTATCCATCTATCCCTAGAGCCCAGATAGACACAGGTAACAGGCATGTACTATTTACCAAAGAAGTGAGTAATTTTCAAAAAAGTAATTTTGCTAAGTTTATCTTGTGTCTTGATATCATTACCAGTAAATATTTTAGATACTGATAATATAATTTAAATTAGGAATCACCAAAGTTATATGTAAAATGTCTTTCATTAATATTTATCAAATAATCATTAAATTAAGTCATATAGGTTATTTAATGAGTAAATAACATATGTGTTCTTCCTATTTGGACATAATAATACAGAAACAACAACCTTATAATACAAAATTTAGCCAGGTATGGTGGCACACATCTGTAATCCAAGTACTTGAGACAGGAGGATTGCAGTCTCAAAGACAGTCTTAGCAACATAATAAGACTCTAAGTAACTTAGAGAGATCTCTTTTCAAAACAAAAAATAAAAAGGGCTGGGATGTAGCTCAGAAGTAGAATGCCCCTGGGTTCAATCCTAAATACCACAAATTTTTTAAATAAAATAATAATAATAATAATAATAATAATAATAATAATAATAATATAAATTTAAAATAATTCTTGCATAGTAAATTTATTTAGACATCAATGATTTTTTAAAATATTTCATGTTCTTGTTAATATTAATAAAATTAAGAATTAGTTCTCTTTTGTTCAGATTCTCTTGTTTTATTATAGCAGATTAGAAAAAAAGTATTAGAAGAATATTCTCATTATTTAAAACAAAAAGAAAGTCTCTGAAAATGGTGAAAAACCCCTGTATTATTGAGTCAGTTTGGTATAATTATAAAGTTTTATTTCAATCAAATATTATTATACCTGATAACTAAATTAATGTGATTCAAAATATTTCATAAAATAAAAAATATTATATTTCCATGCAGAGAACTTTTAGGACTCAAGTAAGTATATAGATTTCTACTGACAGCTGTAGTAAAAAGACTTGAAATATTGGGTGGAAAGGTTGGATGTTTTTTTCATAATTGTCTCTTTCTCTGTCTTTCACATCATCCCATAACAAGGAGCCATATTTAAAACTTTGAAAGGAAAAGAAAAACTCATGCAACTTTTCTTCTCACATTGTTCTATTCCTTAATTAGAAAGCTGACTGACAGTATCAATCCTTTGTCAAACCTTTATAAACACATATATTCTCTGGCTCATAAATTACAGACTCTTCTTGTTTTCTTCAATTATTTGTTTGGTCCAAGGAAAATCAGACTCATCATTCAAATGAATCTAAAGGTTTGAAGTAATCAGAAAACATTTCTTCAGTAAGTAATTTCATGAATCATTTGGACACACATATAATTGGGAAATTTTATACATCTTTATTTGAGGAATGGGGAGCTCAATTTTATTTTTGCCTGTTGCCCTTCAAGAAAAGTAAGCCATTAGCATGCTTGCAATAATATTTCACCATGGGAAGCAATTTTAGTATAGGAATTGGTGCTTTTATGGGTAGCCCTGAGGCAGAACCACCAGACAGACAGGAACACAATATTTGCAATATATTCCTTTAAAAAAGCTTCTAAATTTCTATACATAGCAGAAAAATGTGAATACCTATATGAAAGCTAGCTCTGGAATCTAGATGCAAATTTCTGAAAATAATCTAAAAATGACATTTTTCAAATACCCCTAATAGCCTGAGGCACTGATTGAAGATAGCTTATGATTTACCGAGTGGTAACTATTGTTCAACTCTGTTAAAAACTACCTTCTGAATAGTTTTACTGCATACCGAACATTTAATATTGTTGAGAACACTCTATAATTTAAAATTCCAGAGAGTATTTCTAAAAATATATTTAATTAAAATGATTTATAAATGATATGACTTGACGAAAGGCATAGAACCACATAAGAGAAGAGCTGGATAATTATTGGCAATGTCAAAGCTACCAATTTTATTGCCTGTATACTGATGGAAAGCTACTTCAAATTGAGTTCCTGCTCACAAAGTTTAATTTGCTTTATAATACAGGAAAGGTATAAATTAAAAGCATGTTTGTTTATATTGAACAGATTTGATTGTCTAAATAAGCCCTTAAAGAGACTTAATAGTGTAGGGAATATTAGCCTTCCTTGCCTCACTTATTTAACTTACTCGGATAGGTGGAAATATGGAATAACTTACCTAGAGTTTCCTAATATTACTCCTTTATGTGTGGGATGGGAATCTAATTCTCATTATTTAAATAAAATAAATATATTTTCTTTTAAACTAATGTGTTTCCTAATAAACCCTTAAAGAAAATTGTGAGGAATAGATATTACTTATTATTAATATTAGATACTTATTATTAATTTTAATTACTTGATATTAATTTTACTATGTGTGTAAAATGAAGCATAATTTTAAATATTCTAAGTGTTCAGTATTTGGAAATGGTTAAATACACTATAATAGAGGCTTAGTGTTAATAATATGTACCAATTTAGAGACTATTAAAAATTAATTCACCTAATACCTTATTAAATAAAAATAGCAGGCTTAAAATTGCATATACAATAATATGTATACCTCCACATACATTATCTAACGTATTACATTCAATATTAGTAAGTGCATTTGACAAAAATGTACCTGTATATATATACATGACCACCACACACACACACACACATACACACACACACACACACACACAAACACACACACACATTAACTTTGAAAGATTACCATTTGCATTTACTTTTTTAAAAAAAGCATTTAAGAGTTCTTTGTGTTTAAGCACTAGATGCCATCTCTGCTAAGTTTAACACAAAAAAAGAATAAAAATAAAAGTTAAGTAAAAGAAATTTTTAAAAAATAAAGACTCAAAAATTAAAAAAACAAGTCCTGAAAGTGAAGTCTGAAAAAACCTACTAACAGTAGATGCCTCTAGGAGCTTCCACATCAATGAAGATAATTTATCTTATTTTATCCATATGAAAACTTGGCTCAAGATTCAAATATCCTTAACCAAGAGACAGTGATATTTTTGCATATATCCCATACCTATCAGTTTATCAGAATGGCAGGAGTATCTTAAAGTGATAGTCTAAACAGAACTGTAATGTTTGGCACATATGTATGTATATACACACATATATAAAACAATGCCCTAAGGGAAATGTTGGTGTAATTATTGTAAAAAAAAAAAAAAAAAAGCAACGCAACAAGAGCCGGGCGTGGTGGCACATGCTTGTAATCCCAGCATTCCGGAGGCTGAGACCCAAGGATCCGGGTTCGCGGCCAGGCTCAGCTACCTAGTGAGGAACTCTGCAACTTAGTGAGACTCAGTTTCAAAATAAAGAATAAAAAAATAGGGCTGTGGGTATAGCTCGGAGGTAGAATGCCCCTGAGTTCAATCCCCAGTACCACAAAAAAAAAAAAAAAAAAAAAGCAACAAGAAACAAGGGGATATGTATAAAGGCATGTGGTTAGTGTGGCAAAATGCAAAATGACACATGTCCAATACTTAGAGAAATAGTAAATTCACTCTGAGGAATGAACTCTTGAATTTCTTGAGTTCACTTTACTAGTTTATCTAAAAAGATTGGTTCTTTGTTCAATGAATTACAATGCAGTATTCAACTTGGGGAGATAGGATACCCACATTTAATGTGCAGAGTGGCAATTCAGCTTCTCAATGAAGTCATTCACAAAATAAATAGCCCCAAACCATGGAGACAATATTAAGTGCAGACTTATTCAGCAAAGACTAGAAGTTTGTCCTTTGAATGCTATGTATAAATGGAGGGAATTTATTATTATTAGCACATTATATGACTTTATGTCCTTAAAATGCGTAATAATCAAATGAAATATGAATGTCCTTAGCAAAATACATTTAATAATAGACACAAAGTAAAATATTTTTATGTAGATGCACGTACCAGTGAGAATATATCATGTCATACACTTTTTCAAAGTAGCAATTGACTACATAATTAAGTGTAATAAAAAAGATAAAATTGCCCCCAAACTAAGATCAATTATAATTAAAGAAAGTGAAATCTCTAGAAACAAAAGCTAATAGAAAATACAAGAAAGAAAAAGTAAATTTTGATTACAAAAATGTAGACAAGATTTTATCCATCAATTAAGGTTAGAAAATATTTGTTGCATAATGAAAATCCTAGAAAATATGTAAATGGGCACTTATGGAAATTCATAATAAAATTTAAAAAGATAATATATTTAATGTGAAGTTACCATTTGCATATTATAACTAGAGCTATAGAACAAAATGTGCATGGGGAAAAATACATGGAAGAACAAACATGTGAACATGCATATTTTCTTACTCTTTTTCTGCATTAATCGCATATTTTATAATGAATATTCAGCAGTAAAAATTAAATATTAGGCCATTAAGTCAATCAACTTCTCTATAAAGCAATATTTTCTTTCTCTATGAAGCTGATAATTTATGTAGAAAAACATTTCTCAAAATATTGGGAATAGAAATATTAATACTAAAGCCAGGATGAACAAAGCATTAAAACAATACTGAGGAAGAGAAATGAGACTCTTTCTAGGTCACATGTACACCAGAATGTTCACCATGCTGAATTTTTCTTTTGTATTTGGGATGAAAGAGCTTCAAGTACCAAGAAACTGGTAATAGATAGGTGTCCTGAGGTGAATTTATTTTTTCCTTGTCATATTTTCTGAGAAAATATGATTATCATTCATCTTAGTCTACCATAAAGTGGGGAGGCTCTGGACTAATATTTTTTCAAAGGGAATGACTGATCCAGTATTTTGTGTATAAAACGCAGCTATGTCCATCAAAAAGACTTTAGAGCCATGTCCAGGGAATCAGATGTCCAAAGAGCACATCTGGTAAGTGGTTACAGATAAAAAAGAATGAACTCATAGGGTTAGAAAAAAATCTCTTCTGAAAGGTATTGGCTCATATTGTATCTCTTAAGTAATTAAAAAATTCAATTAATGACTAAGATGAAAATTTTTCTACTGCCAGCGTCAGAAAAGCTAACCTTGTGTATCATTAACAGTATTTTTTCTTGCCTAATGATAGTATTTTTATTTGGGACCTCTGAAGACCAATTTCAACAACTAAATACATATGCATAGAATAAGTTCCAAGTAATTATGTTTGTTGTTTGTTTGATTTTCAAGTATTCTTAAAAGAAGGTTAATTAGGTCTTTAAAATATGAACGAATAGTTTTTGGAACAGTGATTGTAACTTTGTTAAAAATATTAAGATAACACAGTTATTTAAAGAGTACACATTTTCTTACTCTTTTCAACTGGATCTTTCAAGTGAAAGTAAATAATAATTGTTGAGTAAATATATGGATGAATCCTTAGGACTTACAATTTTAAAAGATGAGTAACAGGCACTGTAATATGCTAATTATTTTTTACTTAGATTTAAGATCAACACATCATTAAAAACTGAAAAGATAAAAATATAATTTAGACACAAAACTACGGGATATATATACAATGAAATTTTACTCTGCCATAAAGAAGAACAAAATCATGTCATTTGCAGGGAAATGGATGGAACTGGAAAACATTATGTTAAATCAGATTAGTCAGTCACAAAAAGTAAAAAATCATATGTTCTCCCTAAAATGCAGAAATTAGAGAGAAAGTGGGTCATAAGAGGGACCCTAGATGAAGAATGAGAAATCTTAGATAAGCAAAGACTTAACTGAAGGTGATGGGGGGCACTCTAATGCACATGATATACTTTCACAAACTTATCAAAGTCAATCACTAACCTGAACTTGAGAAGGAGGGAGGGGGAGGGAATGGGCAGGAATTGGGGAAGGGTTAAATGAAAGAGGTCTGCATGTGTGCCTTTACCAGCTTGTATGTCACAAAGATGTATGATTACAATGCTAAATAATAAATATATTATTCTTATTATTTATTATTAGAACTTCATCCATATATTTACTCAACAATTATTATTTACTGTATGCTAGCAATATCTTTACTAGAGACTCACATTCAAATATTGAGGAAAACATTGGATTCTAACATTCTTACAGGGTATAAGAAAACAGACCTATTAAGTATCTTTCCATTGAGTTCTAGACACTTGGATTCTTGGAAATTAATTGTTTTAACATGTTTTTCTTTTTAACTTCTTTCTCTAAAATTCACATTGTGATATAAATTATTTTTCTGATTTAAAAAAAAAATTCTTGATTCTAAAGTAAGCATTTTAGTTTGCAACCAGATCACACAAACATGCTATGGAAGTCAATACCTTAGTGAAAGTTTTTATAAAGGGTATCCTATTCTTTCATATCCAAAAAAATTTAATAACCTATATCTGAAAGGTTTACTCCTTATTTATGAAGCACACTTATGAGTTACCTTAAGATATTGAGAAACAATCAGGAAAGCTGAAAATGGAGCCATTCTAGCTTTTGCTATTTCTAAGTTGTTGAACTTAATTATTTTATTTCTGGTTGCTCAGAAGTTATAATCTCTCAGCAAATCAAAAAAGGACAAGCAAGGTATATGTCAATCTATACATCTCCATGAGATAGGAAGATGAGATTTTTTTCTATGTATGTTGAACACACCAGAAATAATAATAAAAACAGGGATGAAGGGTGGCTATTCACCATAACTTGGATTACTGTCATCACAAGTGAGAAATGTTATTTTCACTAAGCCATGTAAGGCCATAGAAATAAAAGAGGTGAGAAGACAATATTGATATGGCAAATTGCTCTTTATTTAAAGATGCTTTTAATATGAATATGGCTTTATAATCTGTCAAATAAAGATGGCACACAGAGATAAAAATAAAACGTCAGAACAAAAATGTTCTTTTCTTTCCTGTGAATAAATTTACACATCACTCAAGTATCTGTCAGTGCATCTGCAGAATGAGTGGCATGTCTTAAGTAAGTAAAAGCAGAAGGAGAGTAACTAACAAGCAGAGCTAAAAGGAGAAGTGGTGAAATTGACAGCCCAGATGAGTGAGGATTCTTCTCTACCTACAGAATGTATTCAGTTAGAATAATGCCTCTAAGCAAGTAAAGAAACAGTGACAAACTACCAATTATGATGGAGGGAAATGTAAACAGAAATGCAAATTCTGATCTTGGATTGCTATAATGAAGGATTCAAGAGTATGTGGTAGGATTATCATTCCAACTATGGACTAGTAGCTCATTAACATTTCATTAATATTCATTGATATTCTCTTGACCCTTCCTTTACTAGGAGGAGGGTTATCAACTTCAATTGCCTAAGCAAAATTCTGAGAAATCATTTTGGAGAGACAAATCTGTACTTTTATTTTCTTTCTTTGAAAGAAAAGTTACCTTAAGATAACTGCAGATAATATGGTTTCTTTTGTGAAGGTATAGTCGTGTTTCAATAACCTTTAAATTCCTAGAATTTCACATAGCAGTACAGTAATACCCCATTAAATAAAGAGACTAAACAGTTGTATTAAAGTGTTTAAATTAAGAACTATCTTTTTCTATGTGTAGTTCAAGGGTAGAAATATTTTTCTTCCCAAATGTAGTGTTTAGTTTGAAATTTGAAGGTTAGATGCTTATTTATAGCTTGATATACCTTTTCCTTATGTTTATAAATTATTCCTCTTTATCATACAGAATACATTATTATATTACAAAGTCTTATCTCAACAATATTTATATTGAAAATATTACTACTATAGTTCTCATTGATACCGTGTTGCAGAATTCTTCAAGAATTTTGCAGGATTATTTTTTAATTCAATTTAAAACTAGTTAAGACAATGTGAAATTACTGTTATGCTTCTTCTTCAAATTTATATTTTTCTTCAAAAACTATGCCTATTTATTTTTAATTAAATATTTTAATTTTATTTCTTTTTTAATGAAAATCAACTGATGAATAACTAAGAGAATGTCTTGGTCCATTTGCACCCTTATCACAAAATATCATGATTTACAGAATACATACTCAAAACATTTCTGGAATGAATGAATTAATGCTATTTATCTCTATACTCTTCTGTCAAAGTTGCTGAAATAGATGCTTTTGGCTGCAGTTAGCAAAACTAAAAACCAAAAGTGACTTAAACAGTATCAGCATTAGATTTTCTTTCAGAAGTTTGCAATTTCAAGATTGGTTAAATGAGCAGTTTTACAATGTTTTCAAGTGGCCAAGTCCCCCCACCCCTGTTTTTACCCCCAAACCTTTCTGTCATACTGTGTACTGAGTAGTCCTTTAACTTGTAGTCTCGAATATTTTGCAAGCCAACAGATAATTTAATCAAATATCATATCATTTATGCTTTTCCCAGAAAGCCATACAAGATGTCCCTTTACAATTCCTTGCTTAGAAATATACCACAGCTTCAATTTTTGGCTCATAACTATTCTTAACTTATCTGTCTTGCTTTAGACTTAACATTGTTTATTTCCTGGGGCCAGGAAGTTGTCTTGAGGCCAATAGCCAGCTGGTACATAAAATGTATTTTTGCAAGGAAAAAAGGACTGGTAAGATGCCTGAAGAGGAACCAACAATGAATGCCACAGAATAAGCATTGAAAAATAGATGTGAAGTCTATCATTTTGATAAGTTGTACAAAAACTTTTCTGTTGAATATAACTCTATTGAGAAATATTTTGTGTTAGAGATATTCTAAAGGAAATATTACTATATTATTATTTCCACTTTTTCAACAAAGCATTTAATCCATGGATTCTACTATATAAATTAATGAACTGAAATAAAATTATTTGATTATCTAAAGTGTATTAAGCAAGTATGTTGGTTTTGAAAATTTTAATTGGGATAATAAAGAGTTTCTTTGAGAAACAAACATATAGCTCTTATTTGTTATCATCCAGTAGTATGCATGTTCTATGTCTCTTTTATTGAAATCTAAACTAGAACCTATTTGTGTGTATTTAAATTTTATTATTTGGGTTGTTAGTCTATTACTTTTGAAATAAATTGGTATTTTGGATATTTTTAATATACAAAATGAGAATATTTTAATAGTTGTATATTATCTATTTGTTTTGGAAGGATCAAGATGAAAATTAAAGAGAGGTCAGATACTGAATGTGTCTAGTCCATTCTCTGTTGCTACAATGCCATATATCAGGAAATTAATAAAGAAAATATTTTCACAGTTACACAGGCTGGGGAGTATAAAGGCATATTGCTGGTATCTGCTTAGTGTCTAGTGAGGTTATTTTTATTGATTTATCCAATGGTAGAAGACAAAGGGGGAAGATAGCCAGAGAGAGAGAGAGAGAGAGAGAGAGAGAGAGAGAGAGAGACAGAGAGACAGAGAGAGAGAGACAGAAAGAGATCCAAAGAGAGAGAGACGAAGAAGAAAAAGAAGGAGGAGGAGGAGGAGGAGGAGGAGGAGGAGGAGGAGGAGGAGGAGAAGGAGGAAAAGGAGATCATAACAAGATCCTTCTGTTTCCCATAACAAACACATTCCCATGATGGTGGCATTCATAAGCTCATGAGGGTAAGGCCTCATGACTTATTCATTTTTTAATGTCCCACTTCCCAATACTATCACAGTTGCAAATGTATTTTAACATGTCTTTTTGAGGAGACACTTCATCCATAGAAAATTGTTGCTATATTTCATGATTTGAAGATAGCTATTACAATTTTTTGACACTAAAATGTACATTTTTAAATGTAATGCCAGTGGACTTTACTTGACATGTGTACATTTTCCAGCTTGAATTGTCAAGGCAATGAATGCCACAACTAATATGAGTTTTATCAGATATTAAATTTCAAAGTCTCTAAATTATCAGAATTATGATATAAATTCACACTAATTTCTTGTAATTATTGTTCTTAGGTACCACAATATTTATTACACTTAATTTATAACATGGAGTGCTAAGCAATTATTATTTTCATACCCTGAATTTAGGTGATTTTTTAATCTGAAAATAACCAAGAAAGGTAGAAAACATTATTTGTAAATATCAGAAGAGATTTTACAAAAAAGTAAGAGAATAAAAAAAAAATCAAACACAAGTCTGCTTAAAGCCAAAGATGCTCTCTTCTTCCCTTGCTTCCTCCCCTCCATTTCTTCCTTCCTTCTCCCCTTTTTGTATTTGATCACACTGCTATCCCTACAAAGATGTTTGCTGAATCTTTACATACACACTACTGAAAACCTGGAAGATTTTAGCACAGGTGATGAAGAGTAGTAAACCTTCTACAAGAACAGTCAATGTACAATGGTGTGTACACGTAACATGACAATGGGGAATCCCAGCACAGTTTTAGCCAAGTGATCAGTGGTAACTTCACTGGGAAAGGAACAAAGCATCCTTTGTGCCACCTGCACTGATGCACCGAGAAGAACATATTCAAGTTTATTAACCCATTTGTCCCAAGAATACTCACTGGCAGTTCTTGTGGCAGTAGCATTTACTCTCAGATAATTCTGGGATAAGAGTACTAAAGGATTTTAGCACATAGATAAGTGGAAAGACAATGACAAAATGAAACTGAAATTCTTAATTTTTTTGTTTCTGTTTGTCTGTTTGTTGCAGGAATGTTTCTGAAAGGTTTTATGCAGAAATATGAGCTGGAATGTTTTGGTGGACAAAGCTTATTTTGGATACAACTGATTTCAGGAAAATATGGCTGGCGAGAGATTTTTACTTTTGCTTTGGTGCCTGTGTTTGCCAACAACTCTTCATATCTATATGTCAAAGACCCATGTTTCATGCAAAAAAATCAAACCAGTCTTCAACTTTCTTGTAAGCAAAATTTTCACGAATAGACTCCAAATAAAAACATTACAACCAATGAATCATTGAATCACAGTCAGATTTGCTTCAACCTCAAAAAAAGTGTATTTATGCAAAATTAAATGTAGGTAGTAACAAGGTGAACTCTTTTTTTTTTTTATTTTATAACTGGAAAATGGGTAAATATTCCTCCCAATACTATACACCTGAATCTAATCATGATGAAACATTGGATGAATCCAAACTGAGAGACACTCTACAAAATGGGCATTTAAAAAGTGCCAGTGTTCTGAAACCTAATTAAAAACTAAGGAATTATTCTAGATTAAAAGACAGATGAGACGCAATAATTGACTACATGATCTTACATTTTCTTTTGCTCTAAAAGACATTATTTGGGCAGTTGGTAAAATTTGAGTACTATTTTTATGTCAGATAACAAACCAATATTGAGGACAACTCTCTAAAATTATTGCTTGCATTAAGATAATGTAAAAGGGTACCGTTGTTTTTAAGAAAGGTTCATTGAACTTTTTAGGAAAGGAACACGTCAGATCTGCAACTTACTTTCAAACAGTAAAATGTTAATATTTGCGAATAGAAAGTCAGGGATTGCTTTGTACTATCCTCACAACTTTTTAAAAATACAAAATTATTTAAAATAATATTTAAGAGGTTCAAAGAACAAATTCATAGCAATTACTTTTCCATCTCTTAAAAGATAGACACTTCTTTCTGACCTGAAGTTATTTAAAGTCAAATATAAAGACAGGAGATGGGGTGCTGCTCAGTGGTAGAGCATATGTTTAGCATGTACAAGACTGTGTGTTTTATTCTGAAAACGAAAAAATGAAAAAAGCCCATAAAGGGAAGTAAAATTTAAAAATCAAAGTTTTTCATGTTAATTTATAATAAGTATCATTATTTAAATTACTCTAAATTTAATGAAATTGTAGCTCTCCAAACAACTGCTATTGTAAAATTCTAATGCCTACAACCTTATGAATCTTTTTTTCACATACTTATCAGTCTTTTTCTTCATCACTTAATTTGTGTACATGCTTTTTCACATCTGCGGGCATTTTTAACCTCATTGGAAAATCTCAGGAGGCTGAGGAGATTACTGTTCTTTTTCCAGCAACATGACAACTGATTTTACACAAAATCATATCACTGTGTTCCATGTTATCAGGGTCTATTAAAAAAAAACAGTAGAATAGCAAAATATCATGGAATTATCTCTGGAAAGTGTGGGTCAAAGTTTAGTCTAAAAATATGCACATCCATATACTTTCCACTCACTGATTTATTTTTAAAATTGCATCTTAAACAAAAAAAGGCTGACATTAAACCATTACAAGACAAAACATTTATTGTAAATGGTTGAAAAGAGAAAATAAAATTCTGTCATGCATGATTTAAGAAGGCACCATCCAATCTACTAAGGCAAGTAATTCATGTGAAAAATTAGATTTTAAGCTAACATATTTTATCTTTCTAACACATTCAGAATCTCCATGTAGTTATACATACGCCGACTAAGTCATACTCCCATGAAAATAAAATATACTTACCAAGGAATAGACCTTTATATAAATTTAGGAGGAGGAGACCAAGAAGCTTAACTAATTCCTGCCTTACAGGGGGTGTTTCAAGCACTCTCATTGTGCTTGGTAGCCTTTGATCTCCTATGAAATTTATATTCATGGCAGTCTAACACAGAGAAGAGTGAATAAAATGAAAACATAAAGGACAATGGCCCAGGGGAAGCATAAAGATACATTTGTATTTTAATATCATTTTTCTACATAACAACAGTAATAATGTCCTGGATTTCAATTTCTTTTTGCATTCAAGTGCCTCAAAGAACTTAGTAAAGTCAAAGAAGCCTGCCGGCCATGCAAGTGAGTCAAGTATTACTACCTATTTTATAGGAAGGTAAATCAATATATAGTAAAATTTAGAGATTATTTCAAAGCAAAATATATTTTACCAGTTGCAAGTATCTTAACTACATCAAGCTATATCCAAAGGGTAAATGACTTGGGAAATGTGAGAACCTGGTGAAGGGAGGAGCAAAATACCTTAGGTTGAAAAATAAAAACAATGGATTTTTTTTTCTTTTTAAATAAAGTAAAAACATAGAGGATGATATGAGGGGTGCACAGATATATTCTTCTAGAACAATTTGTTCTTTGAAACAACCTGGTGATAGGGCTCAATTCATAGTACAAGATGTTAATCATGGAGAAAACACTTTGGCTTTGTTTGTGAAGAGAGATATATTGAGACTACTTTGTACCACACGACCAAAAAAAAAAAGTGCTTAAAATCTGAAGAACATAGTGCCAAAAATACACATAAAGGATAATTTTTAAAAAAATTGCTTCCTAGAACAAAATTTAAATGTCCAGAAGAAACATAGGATTTCCAGTGAGATATTAAATAGGATTGGTAGTTTTAGGACTGAAAGAAAAAAAATAATTAAAGTGGAATTTACAACTATATAAAACTGATTAACTTTAAGAAATTTTATATGATTTTTTTGGGGGGAGGAATGAACTGGGGATTGAACCCAGGGGCATTCTACCTCCAAGCTGCACTCCCTGTTCAATTGTAAAACAGGGTCTCATTAAGTTGCTGAATGTCTGGCTAAATTGCTAAAGCTAATCTTGAGCCTGTGAACTTTCCATCCTCTTATCTCAGCCTCCCAAGTACTGGGATCACAGGCAGGTGCCACCATTCCTAGCTTCTGCCTGGTTTTTATTCCACATAGTTCACTCTTACAGTTCATTTGTACAGAAAGTTTATCAACCTGTTGAAGCATTATTTACACATATAAAAAAAAAAAAAAAAAAACCAAGACTGACAATATAGTAACAAGCAAAACATTGGCAAGCTTATAGAGTATAAAAAGAAATATGAGACTGATGAACTTTCATTTGTGAAATATTTAGAGCATTAGTGATATAACCTAATAGTTAAATATAGATACTGTAGCAAGCTTAGATGGAAAACTTCAATAGCAATCTAATATACCATTATGAGAACTTAGATTTCAAAAGCATAATTGTTACTAATTTTTTAAATTAAGTTTAGAAGATAAGGATAAATTCTAAGAAATCACTACACTGATTCTTCTGTTTAGAATGTGAATTATTGAAAATATAATCCCCTCGAATTCATTTATGAATAATGTTTCCAGATTGCTATACTACATTTTTAGATTTAAAAAATCTACCATTTGCCTTTATTGCTTATTTTATTAAAAAAATTCTCTTCAAATGTCTTTAACTTTCACTCATTTTTAATTTTTGTGTTTTATGCTTCTAGCTGGTTGTAGTGGTGCACACCTATAATCCTAATACTTGGGAGGCTGAGACAGGAAGATCTCAGGTTGGAATTCAGCTTCAGCAATTTAGCGAGACCATGTTTCAAAATAAAATAAAGGTGTGGGTTTGGCTCAAAGGTAGAATGTCCCTGGGTTCAATCCCCAATACAATATATATATATATATATATATATATATATATATATATATATATGTATATACATATATATATATGCTTCTTTTAAAAGTAATTAAAACCAGACAAAATTTAAGTATTTAGTTTTCCTTATAATTTTGATATTTTAGTCTAAACAAAAAAAATATTTGCTTGATAAATTTATCTTAAGAATCCAAGGGAAAAAAAGGTTTCATTACCATCATAGCACTTTAGTCTAATTATGCAATTAATTTTAGCCTTGATTACTTCCAAAGCTGCTTTTTAAAACAATGTAAAACTTCCATTAAAGCTATTATAATTCTAGCGTCATACTGTGAATATGTACTGAAAGAAATTCAAACTCAGTTCATCTGGATTCAAAGTTGATGTTCTCTCTACACCACAACTGTGTTTCCTACACTTTTTTTCTTTTTCTGTCTTCTGCCATGGCAGTCAAAATTCATCAATTCATTTGCATTTATTTAATTTCAATTCACTTTAATTTCTAAAAACAATTACAGCAATTTCTTATCTATATCAATTTTTTTCTTATAGTACTTCACTGCACTTCCTATAGATTCATTCTTTGCAGCGGTATCTCATGCCCTATATTTTCATTATATTATGCTTTACTAATTGAACAATATTTAAGAAATAGCAATGGTATCAGTTATTGAAGATGATTATCTATGAATAGTCTTGCACATGTAAATAAGTTGTATTGCCCTGTATTTCTCTGTTTTTAGGGAATATGAAGAATTTTTAGTTACTATTCACTTCTTTTTTTTTTTGCGGTACTGGAGATTGAACTCAGAGGCATTCTACCTCCGAGCTATACCCCCAGCCTTATTTTTTTATTCTTTATTTTGAAACCGAGTCTCACTAAGTTGCGGAGTGCCTCACTAGGTAGCTGAAGCTGGCGGCGAACCCGGATCCTCCAGTCTCAGCCTCCCGAATGCTGGGATTACAAGCGTGCGCCACCACGCCCGGCTTACTATTCACTTTTATTTTTATAAAGTACATTATCATACATTAAGTTTCAAATATTATAAAGTTATTATAGTTGTCCATTTGGCTAAAATAGCATGACTTATGTAGCAATCTTTGTGCACAGTACATATACTTAAACATTTCTGCATTTAGTTTGCATATTACTTTTATTGATGATTGTTCTAATGCAAATATTTTAAACATGGGCAATGAGGAATTAACATGATGGTTTTGCATCTCCACATATCACAGGTTGAAATTTAAATATTGTTATTTATTTTAAAGGGAGCTTTTTGTAGTGGTCTTATCATGTTTACAACTACCTTATGGAGAGTTACATATCTGATGAACACTTGAATGTCTAAATTTTATATTTAAGTTCATAAATTACACATATCATTGTGATTACTGATGTCCATTTTATAATCATGTAACTACCTTTACACTCATGGAAATCCAGGCTTGAAATCTGGAAATAATAATTTTGCTCACAATTCTCTCACTGCCCAAATCTAATCTACTTCCAAGTCTTGCTTATTCCAATTTCACACTCTGTATTTAATGCATAATTTCATTTTATTCTAGCTGATAAAAATCTCCTTTCTGGTTCATCAATAATTCTATATTGAACAACTATTTATTTACAAACAGTTTTATGTATTTTCTTTCTCCCTCTTTTTTTCACCTTCTTAAAAATAATCATGGATATTTCTCATGGTATTTAGGCACAGTGCTAGGTATTAATGTGTAGTTTCTCTTTAATTCTTACAACTTCTCAGGAGAGATATTCTACTTTATATATTTTTTTAATATTAAAGCACCTATAAATGAGAATGATTAATAATTTTCCCAAATTCACAAAATAAGGGAATATTTTTACTAGACATGAAACTCAAGAACCTGACTTGAATTGAAACCCTCACAATAAACCCTTAGGGTTTTTCTGCAGGGACATGTTCCAAAAACTTCAGGATGTCTAAAACCACCAACAGTATCAATCCCTACGTGTACTGTATTACTATACAGCTGCTAAGCAACTAATTGTTTGGTAGTGTGTAGTGCAGATATACTGGACAAAGGGATCATTCATGTGTTGGACAGGATAGAGTAGGAAGTTGGAAGATTATATTATGCCTCTCAGAATGGTGTACAATTTCAATTTTATGGGTTGTTTATTTATTGAATATTCCATTTTATATTTCCAGACCACAATTAACAGCTGAGTAACTAAAACCATAGAGAAAAATAGAAGTACAAATAATGAGAAACTACTGTACTTATGCTAGTATACAGTATTTTCAGGTTAATCTCCTTCAAGTATTCTAACCAAGACAATGTTTTGCTTAAAAATCAGTTAGAAGTATCTTATTATGGAGTTGTAAAATTGTGATCTCAAATCCAATTGATCTCTGTGTAATGTTTCTTGATCATTCAAAAATCCATGTTTGCATTTCCTTCTCTGTATTTTTGTGCAAGTTCTTCTCTCCAAATTCAATTGTTTACCTGACAAATAATTAAAGCCACCCCCCGACACACAAACACAACTTCCAGCACTGCCTCTGTCTTCTGAGATGCCTCTTTTTGTTTGATATTGTCATTTGTACACTGATGTCTGCTATAGTCTTATATACTTTGCAATAATATTAATGTCTCTAGGCAGACACTGTATTATTAATCTTTGAACCCTCAACACCTCAGATAGCATCTTTTGGAAATAGATCAATTTATCAAGTATTTAGTGATTCAAAAAATTAAATCTTTTTTAAAATAAAAAAAATTGTATTGACACAAAGTGAACAGAAAAAAAATCATGTTTTTGTACAATTTTCCTAATATTGTTATCTATTAATCTAGGATACCAGTTTGTGAAACATCAAATTCTTAAAGACAAAAATGTTATGTACTTTAATATTTTTATAATTCCTATGAAATCAAAATGATTATTTAAATTAATAATGTTTGTTAATTAAAAATGAAAAGAATCCAACCTAAATTTAATTTACAATGTTCCTCTAAACTCATGGCTTTTTGATATCACCCTTAACCTACTGTGATTTAACTTTAAAACAGCCATGCAGATTTAATTATGCGTTGGCTCCTAAGGGATGCACTCATATATCAGTTTTCATCTCTCATGGACAGATCATTTGCAGTTAAGTTACAAACCACTGAAAATCAATTTTTAATGGAAATACTCGCACAACCTTAACTGCAAAAGAGCAAAAATGCAGGTATAATACCAACTGGCAGGTTATTAACTATAACTTCAATTTTATGTTCTTTTGACACAGGACTATGTCAGCCATAAATAAGTGAGCCTTTGCCACACAAGTCACACTTAACAGAAGATTATTCCTCTATGAAAGTTTTAGTGGGTCCAGCATTGAGCCTGTGGGGAAGCTGGAGGAAATTTTGATCTGCTTAGCAAGAAGGCACTGAACCCAAAATGCTGTGCTAAAATGATGTTAAAGTTCTAAATGGAAACCAGGGAAGCAAGGAAATGTGAAGTTAAGTTGAATCTCCATCATTAGCCATACCAGCCAACTTAGAAAAGGTTTTACTAAAAAGTATTAGTTATCTCAAAAATCAGTGAGAATACTGGGGCAATATTTTAGCACCTTGCCATACTCATTGGTTCTTATATTTATGTAGTTTATATAGGATTTTAATATATTCACTTGAATCAGTTTATAATAAAGTTAAATTCAAATGAACATGACTTATTACTAGTCAGAGGCAATTGATAATTTCAAATAATATGAACTTTCCTCTTAAAAGTTCAAATTCCTTAGCTAAGGTCCTGTCAAAGTCTAATTTATAAACTCAAGCACTGCAGAATTATTGAAAATGAGAAATTATCCGAAGGTCTATAAATAACCCTGATTTTAACTGTGAAGGTTGGTTTTGAGAAAAAAAAATCTATATCTTTACAAATGAAATAATGTAATCACCAATTTATACTATTAATTGAAAATCTGATATGTGAATGAAATCTTGAGTTGCTCATTTTTATTAATAATTAAGATGATTTCCATAAAGTATATGTTATTATTCAGAAAAATTAATCAATATAAGTTCATGAAAATAAACTAGTGATCTAAAATTAGTCACTAGGTTATAAATGAATTTTAACAACATAACTGTTCTTATTGGATTACTTTGCACAATTCATAATTGCCAAACTATAAAACCAGCCGAGATGTCCATCAACAGATGAATGAATTACAAAACTATGGGATATGAACAAAATGGAATTTTGCTCAGCCATAAAGAAAAACAAAATTATTTCACTTTCAGGGAAGTGGATGGAACTGTAGAACATTATACTAAGTGATATTAGTCAGTTACAAAAAGTGAAAAGTAAGATATTCTCTCTTATATGTGAGAGCTAGGGAAAAAACAGGACATAGGAGGGACTTCAGACAAAGGAGAAGAAACTTTAGATGAGTGAAGAAGGCAATCTAACTGAGGAAGATGGGACGGGGGAAGAGGGAAATATGTCAATGGACATGCTGTAAATTCACAAACATATCAAAGTCAATCACTAAGCCAAACAGGAGAAGGAGAGTTGGGGAGGGCATCGGGTGGGAACTGGGGGAGGTATCAATGAGTGTCGGTGATGTGTGCATGTGTGTCTCTATCACTCTGAACTTCATCAAGATATATGACTACAATGCACCAATGAAATATATTTAAAAATATAGTAATGTTTTTTTTTTTTTAAAAAAATAAGACAATTTAGTCAATCACACATACAAGTATGAAATATTTCTTAGGAAATTTTATTTTTGAGCAGAGTGGTACTTGACCAATGCTTCAATAGTAACTAATAGTAACATCGTATTCACTAGGTTTAGATGTAAGGGAATTATTTTGTTTGATAAAAAAATTATATCAAACCAAGGGAATATCTTTTCAATTTATCAATTTAAAACATGTTTTAAAGGCAATATATGAATCAATATATGAAGAAATTTCAAACATTGGCTTTTTTTTATATCTTGATGAATGACTTGAAAGTATGTTCACCTGTGAACTTCACAATGGAAAGGTCTTTTTGATTTTATTTACTACTATATCCTAGAACCCAGAACAGTTGCTGGCACATAATGAAAACTGAGTAATGTTTATTAAGTGAAAATTGCTTTCCAATATCAAATACCATTACTTATCAATTAAGTATGTTTGAAAATTCAGTTCTGTCCACATAATCCAGAGGAAAGCCTGAACTATTTAATCTTCCTGACACATTTCTAACTAGAACTTCTACTTGCTTGAGGCTCAAGTTGAAATCTCCTGCATTTCTAGTCTAATGTGAGCTTAATCTTGACTGCCAATTTTGTCCTAGCCTGAACATGAATTATTTTTTCTGCATTTATCATCAAGGAAACTCTTACAAAATGCATATACTGTGTGTGCCTAAAAATGAATATCTGTTCTTATTAACTACTCTAGAACATATTTTGTACTCTAAAATTTAAGAAGTAAAGATTAAAATTTTCTTTATGTAATTTTATTTCAGTGTAAGGGGGGATATTTCCTTTAACCAAAAACTAAGGCTTAAATAGAAATAAAGTATGTTGAGTTTTATGAAACAAAAATAATCTTCAAAACACCATATTTTAGAATTTTAAAATTTACTTTGGGCAATGTGAAGTATGAAAACTCCTGTACTAAGCAAAGTTCTGATGTTTCGCTTGTGGATGAGAATAGTGTACCACTGTTATCTCACTTCTAAACTCCTTTATCCACCTTATGTAAGTCTCTCCTTATTCAGTAAATAGTTCTCTTCCACCTTCTACTTTATACTAAGTTGTAAATCTTAGTATGACATGGGTGTTTAGGCTTCTACATTAATTCTTATGTAAAGGAAAATGAGCCATAGAAGGAAATAATAAACCCCTAAAATTTGAGTGTAAGTGTGACAACAAGAAGCATGGTTGAATAAATGTCCAGAATTACAA
Source organism: Graphiurus murinus (assembly GCA_004027655.1). Taxonomy (NCBI): domain Eukaryota; kingdom Metazoa; phylum Chordata; class Mammalia; order Rodentia; family Gliridae; genus Graphiurus; species Graphiurus murinus. The sequence continues at coordinate 184,209 of PVLC010000477.1, forward strand.
CATGGTAGTACTGGATCAACATATTAATGCTCCACAGATTCATTGGCCATTACAGTTGCAACAAACTATGCAGGAGAAAAGCATGAAAAAAATTGACAGTATTAAAAATCAGCAAAACAAAACAAAACATAGCTAAGTCACCAAAACTTTTTCCAACATTATTTTTATACTACAAGTGACATTTATTTACTTAGTTGCCTCACTCATTGAGAGAAATGTCTTAATAGAATTTTTTCTTTTGTTTCTATTTGATTTTTTAAAAATTTGCTTTTAATTAATGTATAACTGTACCTAATAGTAGGGTACAATATGATGTTGGGATAAATTATATATATTGTATAATAGTAAAAATCAGGGTAATTATTATTTCTATCACCTCATAATTTTATCATTTCTTTTGGGTGAGAACATTCAAACTCCTCTCTACTGGCTATTTTTAAATATTCAATACAATATTTATAACCATATTCACAATACTGGATAATAGAACACTAGAAAACATTTTTTCTATATTAACTGTAACTTTGTAATAGTTGACTAATACTTCTCTATTCCCTTCTATTCTCTGACCTAACCAGTCTCTGGTAGTTAGTCTTCTACTCTATATATCTGTGAGATAGGTAGATTACCTGTACTTGTCTTTCTCTTTCTGGCTCATTTAAACTAAGGTAATGTCCTCCAGATTCAACCATGATGATCCAAGTGACAGGATTTAGTTCTTTTTATGGCTGAATAGTATTCCAGTGTCAAAACTTTGTTCTACTAACTTTTGTAGGGTCATTCTCATTATCAGATTGCTCTGAGAAGTCTACATGACAGAATTCAGTGAGCAGTGACTATTGGGGAATGCCTGTGAAGAAGAAGGTAAGAAGAGAAGAGATTTTAGGCAGATAGGCAAAAAGAGTCTCAGAATACACCTCAGGTTTAATGTGTATCCAGGTCAGTGTGGAGATTGACAGAAGGTTCCCCCATCTTGCAGAAATGGTCCAGCATAATTATCTCTGTGTGCTTACTTGTTGACTGGGAATAGCCTTTTGGAAGCAAGGTCTAATCATTAATGCGTTCTATGGATCTTGCATATTCTCTTGAAGGGGTTAAATAGCATATTTTTATGCCACTACATGGAAATTGGCTGTGAAGGAACATATGAGATATTTTGGGTTAATGTAAATGTTCTATATTGTGATTGTTCTGATGGTTATGTCACTATATATTTGGCAGAATGCATCAAAATTTACACTTAAAGTAGAAGTGTTCTTGCATGCAAGATTTATTTAAATAATATTGATTTTTTTAAAAATAGACATTGCTAATGATTTTCATATTCTTTCAACTATCTTTCTTTTGCAATGAATATTTATTTATCATATCCTATTGATATTTTTATCATTTTTAAAATCAGCATTCTACTTTAGTTTATTTTTTTCTAAAGTATATATTTTAGAGGTTTCCTTGGTAAAGGCCTATGAGAAGAAAAATTATAATCTTTGTCTTAATTTTTTAATCCCTCTCATTCTTACAAGGCTGTTAAAATGGGAATCAAATTTTAGATTGACAGCTATTTAGAATATATTATTTTGAATGTATTGTTCCACTGTCTTCTGGCATCTATTGTTATAAATGAGAAATCTGTCAGTCTGTCAGTCTTTTAAAAGCAGGCTTTACATTAAAGTTTTTGTCTTTGATGTTCTATAATTTTACTCTGATAAGTCTCAGTGTGAAATTGTTTTTTTTTTTATATTTTCTGCTTGAAACTTGATGTGATCTTTTAATTTAAGTACTCAAGTCTTCAATTTTGGGAATATTCACTCTATTTCTATGAACACTTTTTCCTCCTCATTCTGGTTATTATAATTCTGAGACATCCAACAGTCAGTGTTCTTAATTTCAAACAAGACAAACAAACTGACTGATGTAAGGAGAAAATAAATCACTGCAAAGGCTGGAGAATGAAAATTAAAAAAAAAAAATGAGTAAAAGCATAGGAAAGCAAAGCAATCAGAACCTCAGACAAGCACATACCACAGATGATGCTAAACATTTGCCAAGGCTGATGATTTTTAGACATAGTAGTTTGCACGGCCTTCAGCAGAAGTGCTAGACACCAAATACTGGCTTTACGGCCACCTCTGTGGGGCTTAAGGAGACAGCATGCTGCTGTCTCTGTGTGAAGCAATGATCTGCTATTCCTTCGTTACTGAAGCATTAGTCCCCAGTTACCTTCCAGGCTGAGTATGTATCATTGTCCAACTAGAACAGCTGTATTTATGCCATAATTACAAAAAAGAATAATGTAGGTACATATCATTTTCAGTGTCTATGATCCTGGCTCTGCCTTCTAGCAATTTCTACATGTGGGATATATTTTAATAGAAAGTAATTTCATAATTTCAGCTTCCTGGGTGATAAGAGTAATAACAATTCAACACTTTGGATATTTTTCTTCCAAAATAAATTTCTAAATCATCGTAACTTTTCCTCATAAAAATAGAAATATACTTTCTTCTCTAACTCTAAACATTATCAGTAACTCTGGAGGCAAATCTCCATT